>JANJGN010000734.1:167500-296383 GCA_026770705.1 Isurus oxyrinchus | reverse complement strand
ACTGTAATAGGGATACAGTGCCTACTGACGGGTGTTTACACTGCAGTCTGTATCCCTATTACAGTGTGTAATGATGGGTGTTTGCACTGCAGTCTGTATCCCTATTACAGTGCATACTGACGGGTGTTTACACTGCAGTCTGTATCCCTATTACAGTGTGTACTGAGCGGTGTTTACGCTGCAGTCTATATCCCTATTACAGTGTGTACTGTGTGTTTACACTGCAGTCTGTATCGCTATTACAGAGCATACTGATGGGCGTTTACACTGCAGTCTGTATCCCTATTACAATGTGTACTGACGGGTGTTTACACTGCAGTCTGTATCCCTATTACAATGTGTACTGACGGGTGTTTACGCTGCAGTCTATATCCCTATTACAGTGTGTACTGTGTGTTTACACTGCAGTCTGTATCGCTATTACAGAGTGTACTGACGGGTGTTTGCACTGCAGTCTGTATCCCTATTACAGTGCGTACTGATGGGAGTTTACACTGCAGTCTGTATTCCTATTACAATGTTTACTGACGGGTGTTTGCACTGCAGTATGTATCCCTGTCTAAGTGTGCACTGACAGGTGTTTATACTGCAGTCCATCTCTCTCTTACAGTGGTTATTGAGGGGTGTTTACACTGCAGTCTGTATCCCTATTACAATGTTTACTGACGGGTGTTTACACTGCATTCTAAATCCCTATTACAGTGCATAAAGAGGGGTGTTTACACTGCAATCTGCATCCCTATTACAGTGTCTACTGACGGGTGTTTACACTGCAGTCCATGTACTTATTACAGTGCGTACTGATGTGTGATTACACTGCAGTCTGTATCCCTATTACAGTGCTTACTGACGTGTGTTTACACTGCAGTCTGTATCCCTATTACAGTGTGTACTGTGTTTACACTGCAGTCTGTATCGGTATTACAGAGTGTACTGACGGGTGTTTGCACTGCAGTCTGTATCCCTATTACAGTGCGTACTGATGGGAGTTTACACAGCAGTCTGTATCGCTATTACAGAGCGTACTGATGGGTGTTTACACTGCAGTCTATATCCGCATTCAGTTCGTACTGACGGGTGTTTACACTGCAGTCTGTATCGCTATTACAGTGCGTACTGACGGGTGTTTACACTGCAGTCTGTAACGCTATTACAGAGCGTACTGACGGGTGTTTATACTGCAGTCTATATCACTCTTACAATACGTACTGAGAGATGTTTACAGTGCAGTCCGTATTTCTATTACAATGTGTACTGAGGGGTGTTCACACAGCAGTCTGTATCCTTGTTACAGTGCGCAATGTTGGGTGTTTGCACTGCAGTCTATATCACTCTTATAATGCGTACTGAGAGGTGTTTTAAACTGCAGTCTGTATTTGTATTAAAGTACGCACTGAGGGGTGTTCACACTGCAGTCTGTATCCCTAATTCCGTGTGTGCTGACGGGTGTTTACAGTGAAATCTGTATCCCTATTACAGTGTGTACTGTGTGTTTACACTGTAGTCTGTATTGCTATTACCGTGCGTACTGATGGGAATTTACACTGCAGTCTGTATCCCTATTACAGTGTTAAATGACGGGTGTTTACACTGCAGTCTATATCCCTATTACAATGTGTACTGTCGGGTGTTTACACTCAGTCTGTAATCCTATTACAGTGCGTACTGATGGGAGTTTACACTACCATCTGTATTCCTATTACAATGTTCACTGACAGGTGTTTGCACTGCAGTCTGTATTCCTGTCAAAATGTGCACTGACAGGTGTTTATACTGCAGTCCATATCTCTCTTACAGTGGGTACTGAGGGGTGTTTACACTGCATTCTAAATCCCTATTACAGTGTGTACTGACGGGTGTTTACATTGCAGTCCATGTACTTATTACAGTGTGTACTGACGTGTGTTTACAGTGCATTCTGTATCACTATTACAGTGCGTACTGACTGTTGTTTACACTGCAGTCCATTTCTCTATTACAGAGTGTACTGACGGGTGTTCACAACGCAGTTTCTATCCCTATTACAGTGCATACTGACGGGTGTTTACACTGTAGTCTGTATACCTACTATAGTGTTAACTGAAGGGTGTTTGTACTGCAGTCTGTATCCCAATTACAATGTTTACTGACAGGTGTTTAAACTGCAGTCTATATGCCTATTACAGTGCCTACTGCCGGGTGTTTACACTGCAGTCTGTATCCCTATTACAATGCATAAAAAGAGGTGTTTACAGTTCTGAAACAGAATTACCTGGAAAAACTCAGCAGGTCTGGCAGCATCGGCGGAGAAGAAAAGAGTTGACATTTCGAGTCCTCATGACCCTTCGACAGAACTGTTCTGTTGAAGGGTCATGAGGACTCAAAACGTCAACTCTTTTCTTCTCCGCCGATGCTGCCAGACCTGCTGAGTTTTTCCAGGTAATTCTGTTTTTGTTTTGGATTTCCAGCATCCGCAGTTCTCTTTGTTTTTATGTTTACAGTTCTGTCTGTATTTCTATTACAGTGCATTCTGAGGGGTGTTCACACTGCAGTCTGTATACCTATTACAGTGCGTACTGATGTGTGTTTACACTGCAGTCTGTATCACTATTACAGTGCATTCTGACTGGTGCTTACACTGCAGTCTGTATCCTGGTTCAAATGTTTACCGACGTGTGTTTACACTGCAGTCTGTATCCCTATTACAGTGTGTACTGTGTGTTTACACTGCAGTCTGTATCGGTATTACAGAGTGTACTGACGGGTGTTTGCACTGCAGTCTGTATCCTTATTACAGTGCGTACTGATGGGAGTTTACACTGCAGTCTGTAACGCTATTACAGAGCGTACTGACGGGTGTTTACACTGCAATCTATATCCGCATTCAGTTCGTACTGACGGGTGTTTACACTGCAGTCTGTATCGCTATTACAGTGCGTACTGACGGGTGTTTACACTGCAGTCTGTAACGCTATTACAGAGCGTACTGACGGGTGTTTATACTGCAGTCTATATCACTCTTACAATACGTACTGAGAGATGTTTACAGTGCAGTCCGTATTTCTATTACAATGTGTACTGAGGGGTGTTCACACAGCAGTCTGTATCCTTGTTACAGTGCGCAATGTTGGGTGTTTGCAGTGCAGTCTATATCACTCTTACAATGCGTACTGAGAGGTGTTTAAACTGCAGTCTGTATTTCTATTAAAGTACGCAGTGAAGGGTGTTCACACTGCAGTCTGTATCCCTAATTCCGTGTGTGCTGACGGGTGTTTACAGTGAAATCTGTATCCCTATTACAGTGTGTACTGTGTCTTTACACTGTAGTCTGTATTGCTATTACTGTGCGTACTGATGGGAGTTTACATTGCAGTCTGTATCCCTATTACAGTGTTAAATGACGGGTGTTTACACTGCAGTCTGTATCCCTATTACAATGTGTACTCACGGGTGTTTACACTGCAATCTATATCCCTATTACAGTGCGTACTGTCGGGTGTTTATACTCAGTCTGTAATCCTATTACAGTGCGTACTGATGGGAGTTTACACTACCATCTGTATTCCTATTACAATGTTTACTGACAGGTGTTTGCACTGCAGTCTGTATCCCAATTACAATGTTTACTGACAGGTGTTTACAGTGCAGTCTGTATTTCTATTACAGTGCATTCTGAGGGGTGTTTACACTGCAGTCTGTATCCCTATTACAGTGTGTACTGACGGGTGTTTACATTGTAGTCTGTATCCCTATTACAGTGCGTACTGATGGGTGTTTCCACTGCAGTCTGTATCCCTATTACAGTGTGTACTGATGGGTGTTTACACTGCAGTCTGTATCCCTATTACAGTGCATACTGACGGGTGTTTACACTGCAGTCTGTATCCCTATTACAGTGCGTACTGACGGGTGTTTACATTGTCGTCTGTATCCCTATTACAGTGCGTACTGACGGGTGTTTACACTGCAGTCTGTATCCCTATTACAGTGTGTACTGACGGGTGTTTACACTGCAGTCTGTATCCCTATTACAGTGTGTACTGACGGGTGTTTACATTGTAGTCTGTATCCCTATTACAGTGCGTACTGACGGGTGTTTACACTGCAGTCTGTATCCCTAATACAGTGTGTACTGACGGGTGTTTACATTGTAGTCTGTATCCCTATTACCGTGCGTGCTGATGGGTGTTTACACTGCAGTCTGTATCCCTGTTACAGTGTGTACTGTGTGTTTGCACTGCAGTCTGTATCCCTATTACAGTGTGTACTGACGTGTGTTTACACTGCAGCCTGTATCCCTATTACAATGTGTTCTGACGGGTGTTTACACTGCAATCTGTATCCCTATTACAGTGTGTACTGACCGGTGTTTACACCGCAGTCTGTATCGCTATTACAGTGTGTACTGACGGGTGTTTACACTGCAGTCTGTATCCCTATTACAGTGCGTACTGATCAGTGTTTACACCGCAGTCTGTATCGCTAATACAGTGCGTACTGACCAGTGTTTACACCGCAGTCTGTATCGCTATTACAGTGCATACTGACGGGTGCTGACACTGCAGTCTGTATCCCTATTACAGTGCGTACCGATGGGTGTTTACACTGAAGTCTGTATCCCTATTACAGTGCGTACTGATGGGTGTTTACACTGCAGTCTGTATCCCTATTACAGTGCGTACTGACGGGTGTTTACACTGCAGTCTGTATCCCTATTACAGAGCGTACTGACGGGTGTTTACACTGCAGTCTGTATCCCTATTACAGAGCGTACTGATGGGTGTTTACACTGCAGTCTATATCCCTATTACAGTGCGTACTGGGTGTTTACACTACAGTCTTTATCCTTGTTATAGTACATACTGGGTGTTTACACTGGAGTTGGTATCCCTATAACAGTCCGTACTGGGTGTTTACACTGCTGTCTGTCTTCTTGTCAAAATGTTCACTGACGGGTGTTTACACTGCAGTCTACGTCCCTCTTACAGTGCATTCGGGGGCTGTTTACACTGCAGTTTTTATTTTTATTAACGTACGTACTGAGGGCTGTTTACACTGCAGTCTGTATCCCTATTACGATATTTACTGATGGGCGTTTACACTGCAAGCTATATGCCTATTACAGTGCGTACTGATGGGTGTTTACACTGCAGCCTATATCCTTATTACAGTGCGTACTGATGGGTGTTTACACTGCAGTCAGTATCTCTATTACAGTGCGTACTGATGGGTGTTTACACTGCAGTCTGCATCCCTATTACAGTGCGTATTGACGGGTGTTTACACTGCAGTCTGTATCCCTATTACAGTGCATACTAATGGGTATTTACACTGCAGAGTGTATCCCTATTACAGTGCGTACTGACGGGTGTTTACACTGCAGTCATAATCCCTATTACAGTGCATACTGAGGGGTGTTTACACTGCTGTCAGTATCCCTATTACAGTGCATACTGACGGGTGTTTACGCTGCAGTCTGTATCACTATTACAGTGTGTACTGACGGGTGTTTACACTGCAGTCTGTATCCCTATTACAGTGCGTACTGACGGGTGTTTACACTGCAGTCTCTATCCATATTACAGTGCCTACTGATGGGTGTTTACACTGCAGTCTGCATCCCTATTACAGTGTGTACTGACCGGTGTTTACACTGCAGCCTGTATCCCTATTACAGTGCGTACTGACGCACGTTTACACTGCAGTCTGCATCCCTATTACAGTGTGTACTGACCGGTGTTTACACTGCAGCCTGTATCCCTATTACAGTGCGTACTAACGCGCGTTTACACTGCTGTCTGTATCCCTATTACAGTGCGTACTGATGGGTGTTTACACTGTAGTCTGTATCCCTATTACAGTGCGTACTGACGTGTGTTTACACTGCAGTCGTAATGCCTATTACGGTGCATACTGAGGGGTGTTTACACTGCAGTCTGTATCCCTATTACAGCGCATACTGATGGGTGTTTACACTGCAGTCTGTATCCCTATTACAGTGCGTACTGATGGGTGTTTCCACTGCAGTCTGTATCCCTATTACAGTGTGTACTGATGGGTGTTTACACTGCAGTCTGTATCCCTATTACAGTGCATACTGACGGGTGTTTACACTGCAGTCTGTATCCCTATTACAGTGCGTACTGACGGGTGTTTACATTGTCGTCTGTATCCCTATTACAGTGCGTACTGACGGGTGTTTACACTGCAGTCTGTATCCCTATTACAGTGTGTACTGACGGGTGTTTACACTGCAGTCTGTATCCCTATTACAGTGTGTACTGACGGGTGTTTACATTGTAGTCTGTATCCCTATTACAGTGCGTACTGACGGGTGTTTACACTGCAGTCTGTATCCCTAATACAGTGTGTACTGACGGGTGTTTACATTGTAGTCTGTATCCCTATTACCGTGCGTGCTGATGGGTGTTTACACTGCAGTCTGTATCCCTGTTACAGTGTGTACTGTGTGTTTGCACTGCAGTCTGTATCCCTATTACAGTGTGTACTGACGTGTGTTTACACTGCAGCCTGTATCCCTATTACAATGTGTTCTGACGGGTGTTTACACTGCAATCTGTATCCCTATTACAGTGTGTACTGACCGGTGTTTACACCGCAGTCTGTATCGCTATTACAGTGTGTACTGACGGGTGTTTACACTGCAGTCTGTATCCCTATTACAGTGCGTACTGATCAGTGTTTACACCGCAGTCTGTATCGCTAATACAGTGCGTACTGACCAGTGTTTACACCGCAGTCTGTATCGCTATTACAGTGCATACTGACGGGTGCTGACACTGCAGTCTGTATCCCTATTACAGTGCGTACCGATGGGTGTTTACACTGAAGTCTGTATCCCTATTACAGTGCGTACTGATGGGTGTTTACACTGCAGTCTGTATCCCTATTACAGTGCGTACTGACGGGTGTTTACACTGCAGTCTGTATCCCTATTACAGAGCGTACTGACGGGTGTTTACACTGCAGTCTGTATCCCTATTACAGAGCGTACTGATGGGTGTTTACACTGCAGTCTGTATCCCTATTACAGTGCGTACTGGGTGTTTACACTACAGTCTTTATCCTTGTTATAGTACATACTGGGTGTTTACACTGGAGTTGGTATCCCTATAACAGTCCGTACTGGGTGTTTACACTGCTGTCTGTCTTCTTGTCAAAATGTTCACTGACGGGTGTTTACACTGCAGTCTACGTCCCTCTTACAGTGCATTCGGGGGCTGTTTACACTGCAGTTTTTATTTTTATTAACGTACGTACTGAGGGCTGTTTACACTGCAGTCTGTATCCCTATTACGATATTTACTGATGGGCGTTTACACTGCAGGCTATATGCCTATTACAGTGCGTACTGATGGGTGTTTACACTGCAGCCTATATCCTTATTACAGTGCGTACTGATGGGTGTTCACACTGCAGTCAGTATCTCTATTACAGTGCGTACTGATGGGTGTTTACACTGCAGTCTGCATCCCTATTACAGTGCGTATTGACGGGTGTTTACACTGCAGTCTGTATCCCTATTACAGTGCATACTAATGGGTATTTACACTGCAGAGTGTATCCCTATTACAGTGCGTACTGACGGGTGTTTACACTGCAGTCATAATCCCTATTACAGTGCATACTGAGGGGTGTTTACACTGCTGTCAGTATCCCTATTACAGTGCATACTGACGGGTGTTTACGCTGCAGTCTGTATCACTATTACAGTGTGTACTGACGGGTGTTTACACTGCAGTCTGTATCCCTATTACAGTGCGTACTGACGGGTGTTTACACTGCAGTCTCTATCCATATTACAGTGCCTACTGATGGGTGTTTACACTGCAGTCTGCATCCCTATTACAGTGTGTACTGACCGGTGTTTACACTGCAGCCTGTATCCCTATTACAGTGCGTACTGACGCACGTTTACACTGCAGTCTGCATCCCTATTACAGTGTGTACTGACCGGTGTTTACACTGCAGCCTGTATCCCTATTACAGTGCGTACTAACGCGCGTTTACACTGCTGTCTGTATCCCTATTACAGTGCGTACTGATGGGTGTTTACACTGTAGTCTGTATCCCTATTACAGTGCGTACTGACGTGTGTTTACACTGCAGTCGTAATGCCTATTACGGTGCATACTGAGGGGTGTTTACACTGCAGTCTGTATCCCTATTACAGCGCATACTGATGGGTGTTTACACTGCAGTCTGTATCCCTATTACAGTGCATACTGACGGGTGTTTACACTGCAGTCTGTATCCCTATTACAACGTGTACTGATGGGTGTTTACACTGCTGTCTGTATCCCTATTACAGTGCGTACTGACGGGTGTTTACACAGCAGCCTTTATCCCTATTATAGTGCGTACTGATGGGTGTTTTCACTGCCGACTGTATCCCTGTTAAAATGTGTACAGACGGGCGTTTACACTGCAGTCTGTATCCCTATTACAGTGTGTACTGACGGGTGTTTACACTGCAGTCTGTATACCTATTACAGTGCATACTGACGGGTGTTTACACTGCAGTCTATATCCCTATTACAATGCATTCTGACGGGTGTTTACACTGCAGTCTAAATCCCTATTACAGTGCGTACTGATGGGTGTTTACACAGCAACCTGTATCCCTGCTTAAGGGCATACTGACGGGTATATGCACTGCAGTCTTTATCCCTATTACAGTAAACAGTGATGGGTATTTGCACTGCAGTCTGTATCCATATTACAGTGCATAATGACGGGTGTCTGCACTGCAAGTCTGTATACCTATTACAGTGCATACTGACGGGTGTTTACACTGCAGTCTGTATCCCTATTACAATGTTCACTGAGGGGTGTTTACACTGCTGTCTGTATTCCTATTACAGTGCGTGCTGATAGGTGTTTACATTGCAGTCTGTATCCCTATTACAGTGTGTACTTGGTGTTTACACTGCAGTCTTTATCCCTATTAAAGTACATACTGGGTGTTTACACTGGATTTGGTATCCCTATAACAGTGCGTGCTGGGTGTTTACACTGCAGTCTGTATCCATATTACAGTGTGTACTGACGGGTGTTTACACTGCAGACTGTATCCCTATTAAAGTGCGTATTGATGGGTGTTTGCACTGCAGTCTGTATCCCTATTACAGTGCCTACTGACGGGTGTTTACACTGCAGTCTGTATCCCTATTACAGTGTGTAATGATGGGTGTTTGCACTGCAGTCTGTATCCCTATTACAGTGCATACTGACGGGTGTTTACACTGCAGTCTGTATCCCTATTACAGTGTGTACTGAGCGGTGTTTACGCTGCAGTCTGTATCCCTATTACAGTGCGTACTGGGTGTTTACACTACAGTCTTTATCCTTGTTATAGTACATACTGGGTGTTTACACTGGAGTTGGTATCCCTATAACAGTCCGTACTGGGTGTTTACACTGCTGTCTGTCGTCTTGTCAAAATGTTCACTGACGGGTGTTTACACTGCAGTCTACGTCCCTCTTACAGTGCATTCAGGGGCTGTTTACACTGCAGTTTTTATTTTTATTAACGTACATACTGAGGGCTGTTTATACTGCAGTCTGTATCCCTATTACAATATTTACTGATGGGCATTTACACTGCAGGCTATATGCCTATTACGGTGTGTACTGACGGGTGTTTACACTGCTGTCTGTATCCCTATTACAGTGCATACTGACGGGTGTTTACGCTGCAGTCTGTATCACTATTACAGTGTGTACTGACGGGTGTTTACACTGCAGTCTGTATCCCTATTACAGTGCGTACTGACGGGTGTTTACACTGCAGTCTGTATCCCTATTACAGTGCGTACTGACGGTGTTTACACTGCAGTCTCTATCCATATTACAGTGCGTACTGATGGGTGTTTACACTGCAGTCTGCATCCCTATTACAGTGTGTACTGACCGGTGTTTACACTGCAGCCTGTATCCCTATTACAGTGCGTACTGACGCGCGTTTACACTGCAGTCTGCATCCCTATTACAGTGTGTACTGACCGGTGTTTACACTGCAGCCTGTATCCCTATTACAGTGCGTACTGACGCACGTTTACACTGCTGTCTGTATCCCTATTACAGTGCGTACTGATGGGTGTTTACACTGTAGTCTGTATCCCTATTACAGTGCGTACTGACGTGTGTTTACACTGCAGTCGTAATGCCTATTACAGTGCATACTGAGGGGTGTTTACACTGCAGTCTGTATCCCTATTACAGCGCATACTGATGGGTGTTTACACTGCAGTCTGTATCCCTATTACAGTGCATACTGATGGGTGTTTACACTGCAGTCTGTATCCCTATTACAACGTGTACTGATGGGTGTTTACACTGCTGTCTGTATCCCTATTACAGTGCGTACTGACGGGTGTTTACACAGCAGCCTTTATCCCTATTATAGTGCGTACTGATGGGTGTTTTCACTGCCGACTGTATCCCTGTTAAAATGTGTACAGACGGGCGTTTACACTGCAGTCTGTATCCCTATTACAGTGTGTACTGACGGGTGTTTACACTGCAGTCTGTATACCTATTACAGTGCATACTGACGGGTGTTTACACTGCAGTCTGTATACCTATTACAGTGCATACTGACGGGTGTTTACACTGCAGTCTATATCCCTATTACAATGCATTCTGACGGGTGTTTACACTGCAGTCTAAATCCCTATTACAGTGCGTACTGATGGGTGTTTACACAGCAGGCTGTATCCCTGCTTAAGTGCATACTGACGGGTGTATGCACTGCAGTCTTTATCCCTATTACAGTAAACAGTGATGGGTATTTGCACTGCAGTCTGTATCCATATTACAGTGCATAATGACGGGTGTCTGCACTGCAAGTCTGTATACCTATTACAGTGCATACTGACGGGTGTTTACACTGCAGTCTGTATGCCTATTACAGTGTGTTTTGAGGGGTGTTTACACTGCAGTCTATATCCCTATTAGACTGCGTATCGAAGGTTGCATACACTGCAGTCTGCAACCCTAATACAGTGCGTTCTGACGGGTGTGTACACTACAGTCTGTATCCTTATTACAGTGCATACTGACGGGTGTTTACACTTCCATTTTTATCCCTATTACAGTGCGTACTTACGGGTGATTGCGCTGCAGTCTGGATCCTTACTACAGTGCGTACTGACAGTTGTTTACACTGCAGTCTGCATCCCTCTTTCAGTGCATACCGAGGAGTGTTTACACTGCAGTCTGTATCCCTATTACAGTGCGTACTGACGGTTGTTTGCACTGCAGTCTGTATCCCTATTACAGTGCGTACAGACGGGTGTTTACACTGCAGTCTGTATCCCTATTAGAGTGCGTACTGATGGGTGTTGCACTGCCGACTGTATCCCTGTTAAAATGTGTACAGACGGGCGTTTACACTGCAGTCTGTATCCCTATTACAGTGTGTACTGACGGGTGTTTACACTGCAGTCTGTATACCTATTACAGTGCATACTGACGGGTGTTTACACTGCAGTCTGTATGCCTATTACAGTGTGTTTTGAGGGGTGTTTATACTGCAGTCTATATCCCTATTACTCTGCGTATCGAAGGTTGCATACACTGCAGTCTGCAACCCTAATACAGTGCGTTCTGATGGGTGTGTACACTACAGTCTGTATCCTTATTACAGTGCATACTGACGGGTGTTTACACTTCCATTTTTATCCCTATTACAGTGCATACTGACGGGTGTTTACGCTGCAGTCTGTATCACTATTACAGTGTGTACTGACGGGTGTTTACACTGCAGTCTGTATCCCTATTACAGTGCGTACTGACGGGTGTTTACACTGCAGTCTGTATCCCTATTACAGTGCGTACTGACGGTGTTTACACTGCAGTCTCTATCCATATTACAGTGCGTACTGATGGGTGTTTACACTGCAGTCTGCATCCCTATTACAGTGTGTACTGACCGGTGTTTACACTGCAGCCTGTATCCCTATTACAGTGCGTACTGGCGCGCGTTTACACTGCAGTCTGCATCCCTATTACAGTGTGTACTGACCGGTGTTTACACTGCAGCCTGTATCCCTATTACAGTGCGTACTGACGCACGTTTACACTGCTGTCTGTATCCCTATTACAGTGCGTACTGATGGGTGTTTACACTGTAGTCTGTATCCCTATTACAGTGCGTACTGACGTGTGTTTACACTGCAGTCGTAATGCCTATTACAGTGCATACTGAGGGGTGTTTACACTGCAGTCTGTATCCCTATTACAGCGCATACTGATGGGTGTTTACACTGCAGTCTGTATCCCTATTACAGTGCATACTGATGGGTGTTTACACTGCAGTCTGTATCCCTATTACAATGCATTCTGACGGGTGTTTACATTGCAGTCTGTATCCCTATTACAGTGCGTACAGACAGGTGTCTATGCTGCAGTCTATAATCCCTATTACAGTGCGTACTGAGGGGTGTTTACACTGCAGTCTGTATCCCTATTACAGTGTGTACTGATGGTTGTTTACATTGCAGTCTACAACCCTATTACAGTGTGTACTGACGGGTGTCTGCACTGCAAGTCTGTATCCCTATTACAGTGCATACTGACGGGTGTTTACACTGCAGTCTGTATGCCTATTACTGTGCGTAGTGATGGCTGTTTACACTGCAGTCTATATCCCTAATACTGTGCATTCTGACAGGTATTAACACTACCTTCTGTATCCCTATTACAGTGACTACTGAGTGGTGTTTACACTGCAGTCTGTATCCCTATTACATTATGTACAGACGGGTGTTTACACTGCAGTCTGTATACCTATTACAGTGCATACTGACGGGTGTTTACACTGCAGTCTGTATACCTATTACAGTGCATACTGACGGGTGTTTACACTGCAGTCTATATCCCTATTACAATGCATTCTGACGGGTGTTTACACTGCAGTCTAAATCCCTATTACAGTGCGTACTGATGGGTGTTTACACAGCAACCTGTATCCCTGCTTAAGGGCATACTGACGGGTATATGCACTGCAGTCTTTATCCCTATTACAGTAAACAGTGATGGGTATTTGCACTGCAGTCTGTATCCATATTACAGTGCATAATGACGGGTGTCTGCACTGCAAGTCTGTATACCTATTACAGTGCATACTGACGGGTGTTTACACTGCAGTCTGTATCCCTATTACAATGTTCACTGAGGGGTGTTTACACTGCTGTCTGTATTCCTATTACAGTGCGTGCTGATAGGTGTTTACATTGCAGTCTGTATCCCTATTACAGTGTGTACTTGGTGTTTACACTGCAGTCTTTATCCCTATTAAAGTACATACTGGGTGTTTACACTGGATTTGGTATCCCTATAACAGTGCGTGCTGGGTGTTTACACTGCAGTCTGTATCCATATTACAGTGTGTACTGACGGGTGTTTACACTGCAGACTGTATCCCTATTACAGTGCGTATTGATGGGTGTTTGCACTGCAGTCTGTATCCCTATTACAGTGCCTACTGACGGGTGTTTACACTGCAGTCTGTATCCCTATTACAGTGTGTAATGATGGGTGTTTGCACTGCAGTCTGTATCCCTATTACAGTGCATACTGACGGGTGTTTACACTGCAGTCTGTATCCCTATTACAGTGTGTACTGAGCGGTGTTTACGCTGCAGTCTGTATCCCTATTACAGTGCGTACTGGGTGTTTACACTACAGTCTTTATCCTTGTTATAGTACATACTGGGTGTTTACACTGGAGTTGGTATCCCTATAACAGTCCGTACTGGGTGTTTACACTGCTGTCTGTCGTCTTGTCAAAATGTTCACTGACGGGTGTTTACACTGCAGTCTACGTCCCTCTTACAGTGCATTCAGGGGCTGTTTACACTGCAGTTTTTATTTTTATTAACGTACATACTGAGGGCTGTTTATACTGCAGTCTGTATCCCTATTACAATATTTACTGATGGGCATTTACACTGCAGGCTATATGCCTATTACGGTGTGTACTGACGGGTGTTTACACTGCTGTCTGTATCCCTATTACAGTGCATACTGACGGGTGTTTACGCTGCAGTCTGTATCACTATTACAGTGTGTACTGACGGGTGTTTACACTGCAGTCTGTATCCCTATTACAGTGCGTACTGATGGGTGTTTACACTGCAGTCTGTATCCCTATTACAGTGCGTACTGACGGTGTTTACACTGCAGTCTCTATCCATATTACAGTGCGTACCGATGGGTGTTTACACTGCAGTCTGCATCCCTATTACAGTGTGTACTGACTGGTGTTTACACTGCAGCCTGTATCCCTATTACAGTGTGTACTGACCGGTGTTTACACTGCAGCCTGTATCCCTATTACAGTGCGTACTGACGCACGTTTACACTGCTGTCTGTATCCCTATTACAGTGCGTACTGATGGGTGTTTACACTGTAGTCTGTATCCCTATTACAGTGCGTACTGACGTGTGTTTACACTGCAGTCGTAATGCCTATTACAGTGCATACTGAGGGGTGTTTACACTGCAGTCTGTATCCCTATTACAGCGCATACTGATGGGTGTTTACACTGCAGTCTGTATCCCTATTACAGTGCATACTGACGGGTGTTTACACTGCAGTCTGTATCCCTATTACAACGTGTACTGATGGGTGTTTACACTGCTGTCTGTATCCCTATTACAGTGCGTACTGACGGGTGTTTACACAGCAGCCTTTATCCCTATTATAGTGCGTACTGATGGGTGTTTTCACTGCCGACTGTATCCCTGTTAAAATGTGTACAGACGGGCGTTTACACTGCAGTCTGTATCCCTATTACAGTGTGTACTGACGGGTGTTTACACTGCAGTCTGTATACCTATTACAGTGCATACTGACGGGTGTTTACACTGCAGTCTGTATACCTATTACAGTGCATACTGACGGGTGTTTACACTGCAGTCTATATCCCTATTACAATGCATTCTGACGGGTGTTTACACTGCAGTCTAAATCCCTATTACAGTGCGTACTGATGGGTGTTTACACAGCAGCCTGTATCCCTGCTTAAGTGCATACTGACGGGTGTATGCACTGCAGTCTTTATCCCTATTACAGTAAACAGTGATGGGTATTTGCACTGCAGTCTGTATCCATATTACAGTGCATAATGACGGGTGTCTGCACTGCAAGTCTGTATACCTATTACAGTGCATACTGACGGGTGTTTACACTGCAGTCTGTATGCCTATTACAGTGTGTTTTGAGGGGTGTTTACACTGCAGTCTATATCCCTATTACACTGCGTATCGAAGGTTGCATACACTGCAGTCTGCAACCCTAATACAGTGCGTTCTGACGGGTGTGTACACTACAGTCTGTATCCTTATTACAGTGCATACTGACGGGTGTTTACACTTCCATTTTTATCCCTATTACAGTGCGTACTTACGGGTGATTGCGCTGCAGTCTGGATCCTTACTACAGTGCGTACTGACAGTTGTTTACACTGCAGTCTGCATCCCTCTTTCAGTGCATACCGAGGAGTGTTTACACTGCAGTCTGTATCCCTATTACAGTGCGTACTGACGGTTGTTTGCACTGCAGTCTGTATCCCTATTACAGTGCGTACAGACGGGTGTTTACACTGCAGTCTGTATCCCTATTACAGTGCGTACTGATGGGTGTTGCACTGCCGACTGTATCCCTGTTAAAATGTGTACAGACGGGCGTTTACACTGCAATCTGTATCCCTATTACAGTGTGTACTGACGGGTGTTTACACTGCAGTCTGTATACCTATTACAGTGCGTATTGACGGGTGTTTACACTGCAGTCTGTATCCCTATTACAGTGCATACTAATGGGTATTTACACTGCAGAGTGTATCCCTATTACAGTGCGTACTGACGGGCGTTTACACTGCAGTCATAATCCCTATTACAGTGCATACTGAGGGGTGTTTACACTGCTGTCAGTATCCCTATTACAGTGCATACTGACGGGTGTTTACGCTGCAGTCTGTATCACTATTACAGTGCGTACTGACGGGTGTTTACACTGCAGTCTGTATCCCTATTACAGAGCGTACTGACGGGTGTTTACACTGCAGTCTGTATCCCTATTACAGAGCGTACTGATGGGTGTTTACACTGCAGTCTATATCCCTATTACAGTGCGTACTGGGTGTTTACACTACAGTCTTTATCCTTGTTATAGTACATACTGGGTGTTTACACTGGAGTTGGTATCCCTATAACAGTCCGTACTGGGTGTTTACACTGCTGTCTGTCTTCTTGTCAAAATGTTCACTGACGGGTGTTTACACTGCAGTCTACGTCCCTCTTACAGTGCATTCGGGGGCTGTTTACACTGCAGTTTTTATTTTTATTAACGTACGTACTGAGGGCTGTTCACACTGCAGTCTGTATCCCTATTACGATATTTACTGATGGGCGTTTACACTGCAGGCTATATGCCTATTACAGTGCGTACTGATGGGTGTTTACACTGCAGTCTATATCCTTATTACAGTGCGTACTGATGGGTGTTTACACTGCAGTCTGTATCTCTATTACAGTGCGTACTGATGGGTGTTTACACTGCAGTCTGCATCCCTATTACAGTGCGTATTGACGGGTGTTTACACTGCAGTCTGTATCCCTATTACAGTGCATACTAATGGGTATTTACACTGCAGAGTGTATCCCTATTACAGTGCGTACTGACGGGTGTTTACACTGCAGTCATAATCCCTATTACAGTGCATACTGAGGGGTGTTTACACTGCTGTCAGTATCCCTATTACAGTGCATACTGACGGGTGTTTACGCTGCAGTCTGTATCACTATTACAGTGTGTACTGACGGGTGTTTACACTGCAGTCTGTATCCCTATTACAGTGCGTACTGACGGGTGTTTACACTGCAGTCTCTATCCATATTACAGTGCCTACTGATGGTTGTTTACACTGCAGTCTGCATCCCTATTAGTGTGTACTGACCGGTGTTTACACTGCAGCCTGTATCCCTATTACAGTGCGTACTGACGCGCGTTTACACTGCAGTCTGCATCCCTATTACAGTGTGTACTGACCGGTGTTTACACTGCAGCCTGTATCCCTATTACAGTGCGTACTGACGCGCGTTTACACTGCTGTCTGTATCCCTATTACAGTGCGTACTGATGGGTGTTTACACTGTAGTCTGTATCCCTATTACAGAGCGTACTGACGTGTGTTTACACTGCAGTCGTAATGCCTATTACAGTGCATACTGAGGGGGTGTTTACACTGCAGACTGTATCCCTATTACAGTGCGTATTGATGGGTGTTTGCACTGCAGTCTGTATCCCTATTACAGTGCCTACTGACGGGTGTTTACACTGCAGTCTGTATCCCTATTACAGTGTGTAATGATGGGTGTTTGCACTGCAGTCTGTATCCCTATTACAGTGCATACTGACGGGTGTTTACACTGCAGTCTGTATCCCTATTACAGTGTGTACTGAGCGGTGTTTACGCTGCAGTCTGTATCCCTATTACAGTGCGTACTGGGTGTTTACACTACAGTCTTTATCCTTGTTATAGTACATACTGGGTGTTTACACTGGAGTTGGTATCCCTATAACAGTCCGTACTGGGTGTTTACACTGCTGTCTGTCGTCTTGTCAAAATGTTCACTGACGGGTGTTTACACTGCAGTCTACGTCCCTCTTACAGTGCATTCAGGGGCTGTTTACTCTGCAGTTTTTATTTTTATTAACGTACATACTGAGGGCTGTTTATACTGCAGTCTGTATCCCTATTACAATATTTACTGATGGGCATTTACACTGCAGGCTATATGCCTATTACGGTGTGTACTGACGGGTGTTTACACTGCTGTCTGTATCCCTATTACAGTGCATACTGACGGGTGTTTACGCTGCAGTCTGTATCACTATTACAGTGTGTACTGACGGGTGTTTACACGGCAGTCTGTATCCCTATTACAGTGCGTACTGACGGGTGTTTACACTGCAGTCTGTATCCCTATTACAGTGCGTACTGACGGTGTTTACACTGCAGTCTCTATCCATATTACAGTGCGTACTGATGGGTGTTTACACTGCAGTCTGCATCCCTATTACAGTGTGTACTGACCGGTGTTTACACTGCAGCCTGTATCCCTATTACAGTGCGTAATGACGCGCGTTTACACTGCAGTCTGCATCCCTATTACAGTGTGTACTGACCGGTGTTTACACTGCAGCCTGTATCCCTATTACAGTGCGTACTGACGCACGTTTACACTGCTGTCTGTATCCCTATTACAGTGCGTACTGATGGGTGTTTACACTGTAGTCTGTATCCCTATTACAGTGCGTACTGACGTGTGTTTACACTGCAGTCGTAATGCCTATTACAGTGCATACTGAGGGGTGTTTACACTGCAGTCTGTATCCCTATTACAGCGCATACTGATGGGTGTTTACACTGCAGTCTGTATCCCTATTACAGTGCATACTGACGGGTGTTTACACTGCAGTCTGTATCCCTATTACAACGTGTACTGATGGGTGTTTACACTGCTGTCTGTATCCCTATTACAGTGCGTACTGACGGGTGTTTACACAGCAGCCTTTATCCCTATTATAGTGCGTACTGATGGGTGTTTTCACTGCCGACTGTATCCCTGTTAAAATGTGTACAGACGGGCGTTTACACTGCAGTCTGTATCCCTATTACAGTGTGTACTGACGGGTGTTTACACTGCAGTCTGTATACCTATTACAGTGCATACTGACGGGTGTTTACACTGCAGTCTGTATACCTATTACAGTGCATACTGACGGGTGTTTACACTGCAGTCTATATCCCTATTACAATGCATTCTGACGGGTGTTTACACTGCAGTCTAAATCCCTATTACAGTGCGTACTGATGGGTGTTTACACAGCAGCCTGTATCCCTGCTTAAGTGCATACTGACGGGTGTATGCACTGCAGTCTTTATCCCTATTACAGTAAACAGTGATGGGTATTTGCACTGCAGTCTGTATCCATATTACAGTGCATAATGACGGGTGTCTGCACTGCAAGTCTGTATACCTATTACAGTGCATACTGACGGGTGTTTACACTGCAGTCTGTATGCCTATTACAGTGTGTTTTGAGGGGTGTTTACACTGCAGTCTATATCCCTATTACACTGCGTATCGAAGGTTGCATACACTGCAGTCTGCAACCCTAATACAGTGCGTTCTGACGTGTGTGTACACTACAGTCTGTATCCTTATTACAGTGCATACTGACGGGTGTTTACACTTCCATTTTTATCCCTATTACAGTGCGTACTTACGGGTGATTGCGCTGCAGTCTGGATCCTTACTACAGTGCGTACTGACATTTGTTTACACTGCAGTCTGCATCCCTCTTTCAGTGCATACCGAGGAGTGTTTACACTGCAGTCTGTATCCCTATTACAGTGCGTACTGACGGTTGTTTGCACTGCAGTCTGTATCCCTATTACAGTGCGTACAGACGGGTGTTTACACTGCAGTCTGTATCCCTATTACAGTGCGTACTGATGGGTGTTGCACTGCAGTCTATATCCCTATTACAGTGCGTACTGACGGGTGTTTACACTGCAATCTGTATCCCTATTACTGTGCATAGTGATGGCTGTTTACACTGCAGTCTGTATCCCTATTACGGTGACTACTGAGGGGTGTTTACACTGCAGTCTGTATCCCTATTACAGTGCATACTGACGGGTGTTGTCACTGCAGTCTATATCCGCATTACAGTGTGTACTGACGGGTGTTTACGCTGCAGACTATATCCCTATTGCAGTGCGGACTGAGGTGTGTTTACACTGCAGTTTGTATCCCTATTACAGTGACTACTGAGTGGTGTTTACACTGCAGTCTGTATCGCTATTACAGTGCGTATTGACAGGTGTTTACACTGCAATCTGCATCCCTATTAAATTGCGTACAGATGGGTGATTACACTGCAGTCTGTATCCCTATTACAGTCCAAAATAACAGGTGTTTACACTGCAGTCTGTATCCCTATTACAGTGCATACTGACGGGTATTTACACTGCAGTCTGTATGCCTATTACTGTGCGTAGTGATGGCTGTTTACACTGCAGTCTATATCCCTAATACTGTGCATTCTGACAGGTATTAACACTACCTTCTGTATCCCTATTACAGTGACTACTGAGTGGTGTTTACACTGCAGTCTGTATCCCTATTACATTATGTACAGACGGGTGTTTACACTGCAGTCTGTATACCTATTACAGTGCATACTGACGGGTGTTTACACTGCAGTCTGTATACCTATTACAGTGCATACTGACGGGTGTTTACACTGCAGTCTATATCCCTATTACAATGCATTCTGACGGGTGTTTACACTGCAGTCTAAATCCCTATTACAGTGCGTACTGATGGGTGTTTACACAGCAACCTGTATCCCTGCTTAAGGGCATACTGACGGGTATATGCACTGCAGTCTTTATCCCTATTACAGTAAACAGTGATGGGTATTTGCACTGCAGTCTGTATCCATATTACAGTGCATAATGACGGGTGTCTGCACTGCAAGTCTGTATACCTATTACAGTGCATACTGACGGGTGTTTACACTGCAGTCTGTATCCCTATTACAATGTTCACTGAGGGGTGTTTACACTGCTGTCTGTATTCCTATTACAGTGCGTGCTGATAGGTGTTTACATTGCAGTCTGTATCCCTATTACAGTGTGTACTTGGTGTTTACACTGCAGTCTTTATCCCTATTAAAGTACATACTGGGTGTTTACACTGGATTTGGTATCCCTATAACAGTGCGTGCTGGGTGTTTACACTGCAGTCTGTATCCATATTACAGTGTGTACTGACGGGTGTTTACACTGCAGACTGTATCCCTATTACAGTGCGTATTGATGGGTGTTTGCACTGCAGTCTGTATCCCTATTACAGTGCATACTGATGGGTGTTTACACAGCAGTCTGTATCCCTATTACAGTGTGTACTGAGCGGTGTTTACGCTGCAGTCTGTATCCCTATTACAGTGCGTACTGGGTGTTTACACTACAGTCTTTATCCTTGTTATAGTACATACTGGGTGTTTACACTGGAGTTGGTATCCCTATAACAGTCCGTACTGGGTGTTTACACTGCTGTCTGTCGTCTTGTCAAAATGTTCACTGACGGGTGTTTACACTGCAGTCTACGTCCCTCTTACAGTGCATTCAGGGGCTGTTTACACTGCAGTTTTTATTTTTATTAACGTACATACTGAGGGCTGTTTATACTGCAGTCTGTATCCCTATTACAATATTTACTGATGGGCATTTACACTGCAGGCTATATGCCTATTACGGTGTGTACTGACGGGTGTTTACACTGCTGTCTGTATCCCTATTACAGTGCATACTGACGGGTGTTTACGCTGCAGTCTGTATCACTATTACAGTGTGTACTGATGGGTGTTTACACTGCAGTCTGTATCCCTATTACAGTGCGTACTGACGGGTGTTTACACTGCAGTCTGTATCCCTATTACAGTGCGTACTGACGGTGTTTACACTGCAGTCTCTATCCATATTACAGTGCGTACTGATGGGTGTTTACACTGCAGTCTGCATCCCTATTACAGTGTGTACTGACCGGTGTTTACACTGCAGCCTGTATCCCTATTACAGTGCGTACTGACGCGCGTTTACACTGCAGTCTGCATCCCTATTACAGTGTGTACTGACCGGTGTTTACACTGCAGCCTGTATCCCTATTACAGTGCGTACTGACGCACGTTTACACTGCTGTCTGTATCCCTATTACAGTGCGTACTGATGGGTGTTTACACTGTAGTCTGTATCCCTATTACAGTGCGTACTGACGTGTGTTTACACTGCAGTCGTAATGCCTATTACAGTGCATACTGAGGGGTGTTTACACTGCAGTCTGTATCCCTATTACAGCGCATACTGATGGGTGTTTACACTGCAGTCTGTATCCCTATTACAGTGCATACTGACGGGTGTTTACACTGCAGTCTGTATCCCTATTACAAAGTGTACTGATGGGTGTTTACACTGCAGTCTGTATCCCTATTACAGTGCGTACTGACGGGTGTTTACACAGCAGCCTTTATCCCTATTATAGTGCGTACTGATGGGTGTTTTCACTGCCGACTGTATCCCTGTTAAAATGTGTACAGACGGGCGTTTACACTGCAGTCTGTATCCCTATTACAGTGTGTACTGACGGGTGTTTACACTGCAGTCTGTATACCTATTACAGTGCATACTGACGGGTGTTTACACTGCAGTCTGTATACCTATTACAGTGCATACTGACAGGTGTTTACACTGCAGTCTATATCCCTATTACAATGCATTCTGACGGGTGTTTACACTGCAGTCTAAATCCCTATTACAGTGCGTACTGATGGGTGTTTACACAGCAGCCTGTATCCCTGCTTAAGTGCATACTGACGGGTGTATGCACTGCAGTCTTTATCCCTATTACAGTAAACAGTGATGGGTATTTGCACTGCAGTCTGTATCCATATTACAGTGCATAATGACGGGTGTCTGCACTGCAAGTCTGTATACCTATTACAGTGCATACTGACGGGTGTTTACACTGCAGTCTGTATGCCTATTACAGTGTGTTTTGAGGGGTGTTTACACTGCAGTCTATATCCCTATTACACTGCGTATCGAAGGTTGCATACACTGCAGTCTGCAACCCTAATACAGTGCGTTCTGACGGGTGTGTACACTACAGTCTGTATCCTTATTACAGTGCATACTGACGGGTGTTTACACTTCCATTTTTATCCCTATTACAGTGCGTACTTACGGGTGATTGCGCTGCAGTCTGGATCCTTACTACAGTGCGTACTGACAGTTGTTTACACTGCAGTCTGCATCCCTCTTTCAGTGCATACCGAGGAGTGTTTACACTGCAGTCTGTATCCCTATTACAGTGCGTACTGACGGTTGTTTGCACTGCAGTCTGTATCCCTATTACAGTGCGTACAGACGGGTGTTTACACTGCAGTCTGTATCCCTATTACAGTGCGTACTGATGGGTGTTGCACTGCCGACTGTATCCCTGTTAAAATGTGTACAGACGGGCGTTTACACTGCAGTCTGTATCCCTATTACAGTGTGTACTGACGGGTGTTTACACTGCAGTCTGTATACCTATTACAGTGCGTATTGACGGGTGTTTACACTGCAGTCTGTATCCCTATTACAGTGCATACTAATGGGTATTTACACTGCAGAGTGTATCCCTATTACAGTGCGTACTGACGGGCGTTTACACTGCAGTCATAATCCCTATTACAGTGCATACTGAGGGGTGTTTACACTGCTGTCAGTATCCCTATTACAGTGCATACTGACGGGTGTTTACGCTGCAGTCTGTATCACTATTACAGTGCGTACTGACGGGTGTTTACACTGCAGTCTGTATCCCTATTACAGAGCGTACTGACGGGTGTTTACACTGCAGTCTGTATCCCTATTACAGAGCGTACTGATGGGTGTTTACACTGCAGTCTATATCCCTATTACAGTGCGTACTGGGTGTTTACACTACAGTCTTTATCCTTGTTATAGTACATACTGGGTGTTTACACTGGAGTTGGTATCCCTATAACAGTCCGTACTGGGTGTTTACACTGCTGTCTGTCTTCTTGTCAAAATGTTCACTGACGGGTGTTTACACTGCAGTCTACGTCCCTCTTACAGTGCATTCGGGGGCTGTTTACACTGCAGTTTTTATTTTTATTAACGTACGTACTGAGGGCTGTTTACACTGCAGTCTGTATCCCTATTACGATATTTACTGATGGGCGTTTACACTGCAGGCTATATGCCTATTACAGTGCGTACTGATGGGTGTTTACACTGCAGCCTATATCCTTATTACAGTGCGTACTGATGGGTGTTTACACTGCAGTCTGTATCTCTATTACAGTGCGTACTGATGGGTGTTTACACTGCAGTCTGCATCCCTATTACAGTGCGTATTGACGGGTGTTTACACTGCAGTCTGTATCCCTATTACAGTGCATACTAATGGGTATTTACACTGCAGAGTGTATCCCTATTACAGTGCGTACTGACGGGTGTTTACACTGCAGTCATAATCCCTATTACAGTGCATACTGAGGGGTGTTTACACTGCTGTCAGTATCCCTATTACAGTGCATACTGACGGGTGTTTACGCTGCAGTCTGTATCACTATTACAGTGTGTACTGACAGGTGTTTACACTGCAGTCTGTATCCCTATTACAGTGCGTACTGACGGGTGTTTACACTGCAGTCTCTATCCCTATTACAGTGCCTACTGATGGGTGTTTACACTGCAGTCTGCATCCCTATTACAGTGTGTACTGACCGGTGTTTACACTGCAGCCTGTATCCCTATTACAGTGCGTACTGACGCGCGTTTACACTGCAGTCTGCATCCCTATTACAGTGTGTACTGACCGGTGTTTACACTGCAGCCTGTATCCCTATTACAGTGCGTACTGACGCGCGTTTACACTGCTGTCTGTATCCCTATTACAGTGCGTACTGATGGGTGTTTACACTGTAGTCTGTATCCCTATTACAGTACGTACTGACGGGTGTTTACACTGCAGTCGTAATGCCTATTACAGTGCATACTGAGGGGTGTTTACACTGCAGTCTGTATCCCTATTACAGCGCATACTGATGGGTGTTTACACTGCAGTCTGTATCCATATTACAGTGTGTACTGACGGGTGTTTACACTGCAGACTGTATCCCTATTACAGTGCGTATTGATGGGTGTTTGCACTGCAGTCTGTATCCCTATTACAGTGCCTACTGACGGGTGTTTACACTGCAGTCTGTATCCCTATTACAGTGTGTAATGATGGGTGTTTGCACTGCAGTCTGTATCCCTATTACAGTGCATACTGACGGGTGTTTACACTGCAGTCTGTATCCCTATTACAGTGTGTACTGAGCGGTGTTTACGCTGCAGTCTGTATCCCTATTACAGTGCGTACTGGGTGTTTACACTACAGTCTTTATCCTTGTTATAGTACATACTGGGTGTTTACACTGGAGTTGGTATCCCTATAACAGTCCGTACTGGGTGTTTACACTGCTGTCTGTCGTCTTGTCAAAATGTTCACTGACGGGTGTTTACACTGCAGTCTACGTCCCTCTTACAGTGCATTCAGGGGCTGTTTACTCTGCAGTTTTTATTTTTATTAACGTACATACTGAGGGCTGTTTATACTGCAGTCTGTATCCCTATTACAATATTTACTGATGGGCATTTACACTGCAGGCTATATGCCTATTACAGTGCATACTGACGGGTATTTACGCTGCAGTCTGTATCACTATTACAGTGTGGACTGACGGGTGTTTACACTGCAGTCTGTATCCCTATTACAGTGCGTACTGACGGGTGTTTACACTGCAGTCTGTATCCCTATTACAGTGCGTACTGACGGTGTTTACACTGCAGTCTCTATCCATATTACAGTGCGTACTGATGGGTGTTTACACTGCAGTCTGCATCCCTATTACAGTGTGCACTGACCGGTGTTTACACTGCAGCCTGTATCCCTATTACAGTGCGTACTGACGCGCGTTTACACTGCAGTCTGCATCCCTATTACAGTGTGTACTGACCGGTGTTTACACTGCAGCCTGTATCCCTATTACAGTGCGTACTGACGCACGTTTACACTGCTGTCTGTATCCCTATTACAGTGCGTACTGATGGGTGTTTACACTGTAGTCTGTATCCCTATTACAGTGCGTACTGACGTGTGTTTACACTGCAGTCGTAATGCCTATTACAGTGCATACTGAGGGGTGTTTACACTGCAGTCTGTATCCCTATTACAGCGCATACTGATGGGTGTTTACACTGCAGTCTGTATCCCTATTACAGTGCATACTGACGGGTGTTTACACTGCAGTCTGTATCCCTATTACAACGTGTACTGATGGGTGTTTACACTGCTGTCTGTATCCCTATTACAGTGCGTACTGACGGGTGTTTACACAGCAGCCTTTATCCCTATTATAGTGCGTACTGATGGGTGTTTTCACTGCCGACTGTATCCCTGTTAAAATGTGTACAGACGGGCGTTTACACTGCAGTCTGTATCCCTATTACAGTGTGTACTGACGGGTGTTTACACTGCAGTCTGTATACCTATTACAGTGCATACTGACGGGTGTTTACACTGCAGTCTGTATACCTATTACAGTGCATACTGACGGGTGTTTACACTGCAGTCTATATCCCTATTACAATGCATTCTGACGGGTGTTTACACTGCAGTCTAAATCCCTATTACAGTGCGTACTGATGGGTGTTTACACAGCAGCCTGTATCCCTGCTTAAGTGCATACTGACGGGTGTATGCACTGCAGTCTTTATCCCTATTACAGTAAACAGTGATGGGTATTTGCACTGCAGTCTGTATCCATATTACAGTGCATAATGACGGGTGTCTGCACTGCAAGTCTGTATACCTATTACAGTGCATACTGACGGGTGTTTACACTGCAGTCTGTATGCCTATTACAGTGTGTTTTGAGGGGTGTTTACACTGCAGTCTATATCCCTATTACACTGCGTATCGAAGGTTGCATACACTGCAGTCTGCAACCCTAATACAGTGCGTTCTGACGGGTGTGTACACTACAGTCTGTATCCTTATTACAGTGCATACTGACGGGTGTTTACACTTCCATTTTTATCCCTATTACAGTGCGTACTTACGGGTGATTGCGCTGCAGTCTGGATCCTTACTACAGTGCGTACTGACAGTTGTTTACACTGCAGTCTGCATCCCTCTTTCAGTGCATACCGAGGAGTGTTTACACTGCAGTCTGTATCCCTATTACAGTGCGTACTGACGGTTGTTTGCACTGCAGTCTGTATCCCTATTACAGTGCGTACAGACGGGTGTTTACACTGCAGTCTGTATCCCTATTACAGTGCGTACTGATGGGTGTTGCACTGCCGACTGTATCCCTGTTAAAATGTGTACAGACGGGCGTTTACACTGCAGTCTGTATCCCTATTACAGTGTGTACTGACGGGTGTTTACACTGCAGTCTGTATACCTATTACAGTGCGTATTGACGGGTGTTTACACTGCAGTCTGTATCCCTATTACAGTGCATACTAATGGGTATTTACACTGCAGAGTGTATCCCTATTACAGTGCGTACTGACGGGCGTTTACACTGCAGTCATAATCCCTATTACAGTGCATACTGAGGGGTGTTTACACTGCTGTCAGTATCCCTATTACAGTGCATACTGACGGGTGTTTACGCTGCAGTCTGTATCACTATTACAGTGCGTACTGACGGGTGTTTACACTGCAGTCTGTATCCCTATTACAGAGCGTACTGACGGGTGTTTACACTGCAGTCTGTATCCCTATTACAGAGCGTACTGATGGGTGTTTACACTGCAGTCTATATCCCTATTACAGTGCGTACTGGGTGTTTACACTACAGTCTTTATCCTTGTTATAGTACATACTGGGTGTTTACACTGGAGTTGGTATCCCTATAACAGTCCGTACTGGGTGTTTACACTGCTGTCTGTCTTCTTGTCAAAATGTTCACTGACGGGTGTTTACACTGCAGTCTACGTCCCTCTTACAGTGCATTCGGGGGCTGTTTACACTGCAGTTTTTATTTTTATTAACGTACGTACTGAGGGCTGTTTACACTGCAGTCTGTATCCCTATTACGATATTTACTGATGGGCGTTTACACTGCAGGCTATATGCCTATTACAGTGCGTACTGATGGGTGTTTACACTGCAGCCTATATCCTTATTACAGTGCGTACTGATGGGTGTTTACACTGCAGTCTGTATCTCTATTACAGTGCGTACTGATGGGTGTTTACACTGCAGTCTGCATCCCTATTACAGTGCGTATTGACGGGTGTTTACACTGCAGTCTGTATCCCTATTACAGTGCATACTAATGGGTATTTACACTGCAGAGTGTATCCCTATTACAGTGCGTACTGACGGGTGTTTACACTGCAGTCATAATCCCTATTACAGTGCATACTGAGGGGTGTTTACACTGCTGTCAGTATCCCTATTACAGTGCATACTGACGGGTGTTTACGCTGCAGTCTGTATCACTATTACAGTGTGTACTGACGGGTGTTTACACTGCAGTCTGTATCCCTATTACAGTGCGTACTGACGGGTGTTTACACTGCAGTCTCTATCCCTATTACAGTGCCTACTGATGGGTGTTTACACTGCAGTCTGCATCCCTATTACAGTGTGTACTGACCGGTGTTTACACTGCAGCCTGTATCCCTATTACAGTGCGTACTGACGCGCGTTTACACTGCAGTCTGCATCCCTATTACAGTGTGTACTGACCGGTGTTTACACTGCAGCCTGTATCCCTATTACAGTGCGTACTGACGCGCGTTTACACTGCTGTCTGTATCCCTATTACAGTGCGTACTGATGGGTGTTTACACTGTAGTCTGTATCCCTATTACAGTACGTACTGACGGGTGTTTACACTGCAGTCGTAATGCCTATTACAGTGCATACTGAGGGGTGTTTACACTGCAGTCTGTATCCCTATTACAGCGCATACTGATGGGTGTTTACACTGCAGTCTGTATCCATATTACAGTGTGTACTGACGGGTGTTTACACTGCAGACTGTATCCCTATTACAGTGCGTATTGATGGGTGTTTGCACTGCAGTCTGTATCCCTATTACAGTGCCTACTGACGGGTGTTTACACTGCAGTCTGTATCCCTATTACAGTGTGTAATGATGGGTGTTTGCACTGCAGTCTGTATCCCTATTACAGTGCATACTGACGGGTGTTTACACTGCAGTCTGTATCCCTATTACAGTGTGTACTGAGCGGTGTTTACGCTGCAGTCTGTATCCCTATTACAGTGCGTACTGGGTGTTTACACTACAGTCTTTATCCTTGTTATAGTACATACTGGGTGTTTACACTGGAGTTGGTATCCCTATAACAGTCCGTACTGGGTGTTTACACTGCTGTCTGTCGTCTTGTCAAAATGTTCACTGACGGGTGTTTACACTGCAGTCTACGTCCCTCTTACAGTGCATTCAGGGGCTGTTTACTCTGCAGTTTTTATTTTTATTAACGTACATACTGAGGGCTGTTTATACTGCAGTCTGTATCCCTATTACAATATTTACTGATGGGCATTTACACTGCAGGCTATATGCCTATTACGGTGTGTACTGACGGGTGTTTACACTGCTGTCTGTATCCCTATTACAGTGCATACTGACGGGTATTTACGCTGCAGTCTGTATCACTATTACAGTGTGGACTGACGGGTGTTTACACTGCAGTCTGTATCCCTATTACAGTGCGTACTGACGGGTGTTTACACTGCAGTCTGTATCCCTATTACAGTGCGTACTGACGGTGTTTACACTGCAGTCTCTATCCATATTACAGTGCGTACTGATGGGTGTTTACACTGCAGTCTGCATCCCTATTACAGTGTGCACTGACCGGTGTTTACACTGCAGCCTGTATCCCTATTACAGTGCGTACTGACGCGCGTTTACACTGCAGTCTGCATCCCTATTACAGTGTGTACTGACCGGTGTTTACACTGCAGCCTGTATCCCTATTACAGTGCGTACTGACGCACGTTTACACTGCTGTCTGTATCCCTATTACAGTGCGTACTGATGGGTGTTTACACTGTAGTCTGTATCCCTATTACAGTGCGTACTGACGTGTGTTTACACTGCAGTCGTAATGCCTATTACAGTGCATACTGAGGGGTGTTTACACTGCAGTCTGTATCCCTATTACAGCGCATACTGATGGGTGTTTACACTGCAGTCTGTATCCCTATTACAGTGCATACTGACGGGTGTTTACACTGCAGTCTGTATCCCTATTACAACGTGTACTGATGGGTGTTTACACTGCTGTCTGTATCCCTATTACAGTGCGTACTGACGGGTGTTTACACAGCAGCCTTTATCCCTATTATAGTGCGTACTGATGGGTGTTTTCACTGCCGACTGTATCCCTGTTAAAATGTGTACAGACGGGCGTTTACACTGCAGTCTGTATCCCTATTACAGTGTGTACTGACGGGTGTTTACACTGCAGTCTGTATACCTATTACAGTGCATACTGACGGGTGTTTACACTGCAGTCTGTATACCTATTACAGTGCATACTGACGGGTGTTTACACTGCAGTCTATATCCCTATTACAATGCATTCTGACGGGTGTTTACACTGCAGTCTAAATCCCTATTACAGTGCGTACTGATGGGTGTTTACACAGCAGCCTGTATCCCTGCTTAAGTGCATACTGACGGGTGTATGCACTGCAGTCTTTATCCCTATTACAGTAAACAGTGATGGGTATTTGCACTGCAGTCTGTATCCATATTACAGTGCATAATGACGGGTGTCTGCACTGCAAGTCTGTATACCTATTACAGTGCATACTGATGGGTGTTTACACTGCAGTCTGTATGCCTATTACAGTGTGTTTTGAGGGGTGTTTACACTGCAGTCTATATCCCTATTACACTGCGTATCGAAGGTTGCATACACTGCAGTCTGCAACCCTAATACAGTGCGTTCTGACGGGTGTGTACACTACAGTCTGTATCCTTATTACAGTGCATACTGACGGGTGTTTACACTTCCATTTTTATCCCTATTACAGTGCGTACTTACGGGTGATTGCGCTGCAGTCTGGATCCTTACTACAGTGGGTACTGACATTTGTTTACACTGCAGTCTGCATCCCTCTTTCAGTGCATACCGAGGAGTGTTTACACTGCAGTCTGTATCCCTATTACAGTGCGTACTGACGGTTGTTTGCACTGCAGTCTGTATCCCTATTACAGTGCGTACAGACGGGTGTTTACACTGCAGTCTGTATCCCTATTACAGTGCGTACTGATGGGTGTTGCACTGCAGTCTATATCCCTATTACAGTGCGTACTGACGGGTGTTTACACTGCAATCTGTATCCCTATTACTGTGCATAGTGATGGCTGTTTACACTGCAGTCTGTATCCCTATTACGGTGACTACTGAGGGGTGTTTACACTGCAGTCTGTATCCCTATTACAGTGCATACTGACGGGTGTTGTCACTGCAGTCTATATCCGCATTACAGTGTGTACTGACGGGTGTTTACACTGCAGTCTGTATCCGCATTACAGTGTGTACTGACGGGTGTTTACACTGCAGTCTGTATCGCTATTACAGTGCGTATTGACAGGTGTTTACACTGCAATCTGCATCCCTATTAAATTGCGTACAGATGGGTGATTACACTGCAGTCTGTATCCCTATTACAGTCCAAAATAACAGGTGTTTACACTGCAGTCTGTATCCCTATTACAGTGCGTACTGATGGGTGTTTACACAGCAGTCCGTATTCCTATTACAGTACACAGTGAAGGGTGTTTGCACTGCAGTCTGTATCCCTAATACTGTGCATACTGACGGGTGTATGTACTGCAGTCTGTATCCCTATTACAGCACACAGTGATGGGTGTTTGCACTGCAGTCTCTATCGCTATTACAGTGTGTACTGATGGTTGTTTACATTGCAGTCTGTATCCCTATTACAGTGCGTACAGACAGGTGTCTATACTGCAGTCTATAATCCCTATTACAGTGCGTACTGAGGGGTGTTTACACTGCAGTCTGTATCCCTATTACAGTGTGTACTGATGGTTGTTTACATTGCAGTCTACATCCCTATTACAGTGTGTACTGACGGGTGTTTACACTGCAGTCTGTATCCCTATTGCAGTGCATACTGAGGGGTGTTTACACTGCAGTTTGTATCCCTATTACTGTGCGTAGTGATGGCTGTTTACACTGCAGTCTGTATCCCTAATAATGTGCATTCTGACAGGTATTAACACTACCTTCTGTATCCCTATTACAGTGACTACTGAGTGGTGTTTACACTGCAGTCTGTATCCCTATTACATTATGTACAGACGGGTGTTTACACTGCAGTCTGTATCCCTGTTACAGGGCGTTCTGACGGGTGTTTACACTGCAATCTGCATCCCTTTACATTGCGTACAGATGGGTGTTTACACTGCAGTCTGCATCCCTATTACAGTGCGTACTGATGGGTGTTTACACTGCACTCTGTATCCCTATTACGGTGACGACTGAGGGGTGTTTACACTGCAGTCTGAATCCCTATTACAGTGCGTACTGACGGGTGTTTTCACTGCAGTCTATATCCGCATTACAGTGTGTACTGATGAGTGTTGACGCTGCAGACTATATCCCTATTGCAGTGCATACTGAGGGGTGTTTACACTGCAGTCTGTATCCCTATTACAGTGCGTACTGACAGGTATTTACACTGCAGTCTGTATCCCTACTACATGACTACTGAGTGGTGTTTACACTGCAGTCTGTATCCCTATTACAGCGCGTACTGACGGGTGTTTAAACTGCAGTCTGTATCCCTATTACAGTGCGTACTGACGGGTGTTTTCACTGCTGTCTGTATCCTTATTACAGTGCGTACTGACGGGTGTTTACACTGCAGTCCGTATTCCTATTACAGTACACTGAGATGGGTGCTTGCGCTGCAGTCTGTATCCCTATTACAGTACACAGTCTGTATCGTTATTACAGTGAGTACTGATGGCTGTTTACATTGCAGTCTGTATCCCTATTACAGTGCGTACTGATGGGTGTCTATACTGCAGTCTATATCCCTATTACAGTGCGCACTGACGGGTGTTGTCACTGCAGTCTATATCCATATTACAGTGTGTACTGACGGGTGTTTACACTGCAGTCTGTATCCGCATTACAGTGTGTACTGACGGGTGTTTACGCTGCAGACTATATCCCTATTGCAGTGCGGACTGAGGTGTGTTTACACTGCAGTTTGTATCCCTATTACAGTGACTACTGAGTGGTGTTTACACTGCAGTCTGTATCGCTATTACAGTGCGTATTGACAGGTGTTTACACTGCAATCTGCATCCCTATTAAATTGCGTACAGATGGGTGTTTAAACTGCAGTCTGTATCCCTATTACAGTGCGTACTGACGGGTGTTTACACTGCAGTCTGTATCCCTATTACAGTGTGTACTGATGTGTGTTTACACTGCAGTTTGTATCCCTAATACTATGCGTAATGACAGGTACACTGCAGTCTGTATCGCTATTACAGTGCGTACTGCAGTCTGCATCCCTATTACAGTGCGTACTGACAGGTGTTTACACTGCTGTCTGTACCACTATTACAGTGCGTACTGACGGATGTTTACACTGCAGTCCATATTCCTATTACAGTACACAGTGATGGGTGTTTGCACTGCAGTCTTTATCCCTATCACTGTGCATACTGATGGTTGTATGTACTGCAGTCTGTATCCCTATTACAGCACACAGCGATGGGTGTATGCACTGCAGTCTGTATCCCTATTACAGTACACAGTGATGGGTGTTTGCACTGCAGTCTGTATCGTTATTACAGTGTGTACTGATGGTTGTTTACACTGTAGTCTGCATCCCTCTTACAGTGCCTGCTGAAAGGTGTTTACACTACGGTCTGTGTTTTCCTCTTTCAGTGCATATGTACAGGTGTTTACACTGCTGTCTGTATCCCTATTACAGTGCGTACTGACGGGTGTTTACACTGCAGTCTGTATCCCTATTACAGTGCGTACTGACGGGTGTTTACACTGCAGTCTGTATCCCTATTACAGCGCGTTCTGACGGGTGTTTACACTGCAGTCTGTATCCCTGTTACAGGGCGTTCTGACGGGTGTTTACACTGCAATCTGCATCCCTTTATATTGCGTACAGATGGGTGTTTACACTGCAGTCTGCATCCCTATTATAGTGCATACTGATGGGTGTTTACACTTCAGTCTGTATCCCTCTTTCAGTGCGTACTGATGGGTGTTTACACTGCAGTCTATACCCCTATTACAGTGCCTACTGACGGTTGTTTACTCTGCAGTCTGTATCGCTATTACAGTGCGTACTGATTTGTGTTTACACTGCAGTCGGTATCCGTATTACAGTGCATACTGAGGGGTGTTTCCACTGCAGGCTATATCCCTACTACAGTGCGTACTGATGGGTGTTTACACTGCAGTCTATATCCCTATTACACTGCGTACTGATGGGTGTTTACGCTGCACTCTGTATCCCTATTACGGTGACGACTGAGGGGTGTTTACACTGCAGTCTGAATCCCTATTACAGTGCGTACTGACGGGTGTTTTCACTGCAGTCTATATCCGCATTACAGTGTGTACTGATGAGTGTTGACGCTGCAGAATATATCCCTATTGCAGTGCATACTGAGGGGTGTTTACACTGCAGTCTGTATCCCTATTACAGTGCGTACTGACAGGTATTTACACTGCAGTCTGTATCCCTATTACAGTGCGTACTGACGGGTGATAACTCTGCAGTTTGTATCCCTAATACTCTGCGAAATGACAGTTACACTGCAGTCTGTATCGCTATTACAGTGCATACTGCAGTCTCCATCCCTATTACTGTGAGGACTGACAGGTGTTTACACTGCAGTCTGTATCCCTATTACAGTGCGTACTGAGCGGTGTTTACACTGCAGTCTGTATCCATATTACCGTGCATAGTGATGGGTGTTTACACTGCAGTCTGTATCCCTATTACAGTGTGTACTGAGCGGTGTTTACACTGCTGTCTGTGTCCCTATTACAGTGTGTACTGATGGGTATTTACACTGCAGTCTTTATCCATATTACAGTGCGTACTGACGGGTGTTTACACTGCAGTCTGTATCCCTATTTCGGTGACGACTGAGGGGTGTTTACACTGCAGACTATATCCCTATTAGAGGGCGTACAGAGGGGTGCTTACACTGCAGTCTGTATCCCTAATACTGTGCGTACTGACAGGTATTTACACTGCAGTCTGTATCCCTATTACAGTGACTACTGAGTGGTGTTTACACTGCAGTCTGTATCGCTATTACAGCGCGTACTGACGGGTGTTTACACTGCAGTCTGTATCCCTATTACAGTGCATATTGATGGGTGTTTGCACTGCAGTCTGTATCCCTATTACAGTGCGTACTGACGGGTATTTACACTGCAGTCTGTATCCCTATTACAGTGCGTACTGACGGGTGTTTACACTGCAGTCTGTATCCCTATTACAGTGCGTACTGACGTGTGTTTACACTGCAGTCGTAATGCCTATTACAGTGCATACTGAGGGGTGTTTACACTGCAGTCTGTATCCCTATTACAGCGCATACTGATGGGTGTTTACGCTGCAGTCTGTATCCCTATTACAGTGCATACTGACGGGTGTTTACACTGCAGTCTGTATCCCTATTACAACGTGTACTGATGGGTGTTTACACTGCAGTCTGTATCCCTATTACAGTGCGTACTGACGGGTGTTTACACAGCAGCCTTTATCCCTATTATAGTGCGTACTGATGGGTGTTTTCACTGCCGACTGTATCCCTGTTAAAATGTGTACAGACGGGCGTTTACACTGCAGTCTGTATCCCTATTACAGTGTGTACTGACGGGTGTTTACACTGCAGTCTGTATACCTATTACAGTGCATACTGACGGGTGTTTACACTGCAGTCTGTATACCTATTACAGTGCATACTGACGGGTGTTTACACTGCAGTCTATATCCCTATTACAATGCATTCTGACGGGTGTTTACACTGCAGTCTAAATCCCTATTACAGTGCGTACTGATGGGTGTTTACACAGCAGCCTGTATCCCTGCTTAAGTGCATACTGACGGGTGTATGCACTGCAGTCTTTATCCCTATTACAGTAAACAGTGATGGGTATTTGCACTGCAGTCTGTATCCATATTACAGTGCATAATGACGGGTGTCTGCACTGCAAGTCTGTATACCTATTACAGTGCATACTGACGGGTGTTTACACTGCAGTCTGTATGCCTATTACAGTGTGTTTTGAGGGGTGTTTACACTGCAGTCTATATCCCTATTACACTGCGTATCGAAGGTTGCATACACTGCAGTCTGCAACCCTAATACAGTGCGTTCTGACGGGTGTGTACACTACAGTCTGTATCCTTATTACAGTGCATACTGACGGGTGTTTACACTTCCATTTTTATCCCTATTACAGTGCGTACTTACGGGTGATTGCGCTGCAGTCTGGATCCTTACTACAGTGCGTACTGACAGTTGTTTACACTGCAGTCTGCATCCCTCTTTCAGTGCATACCGAGGAGTGTTTACACTGCAGTCTGTATCCCTATTACAGTGTGTACTGACGGTTGTTTGCACTGCAGTCTGTATCCCTATTACAGTGCGTACAGACGGGTGTTTACACTGCAGTCTGTATCCCTATTACAGTGCGTACTGATGGGTGTTGCACTGCCGACTGTATCCCTGTTAAAATGTGTACAGACGGGCGTTTACACTGCAGTCTGTATCCCTATTACAGTGTGTACTGACGGGTGTTTACACTGCAGTCTGTATACCTATTACAGGGCGTATTGACGGGTGTTTACACTGCAGTCTGTATCCCTATTACAGTGCATACTAATGGGTATTTACACTGCAGAGTGTATCCCTATTACAGTGCGTACTGACGGGCGTTTACACTGCAGTCATAATCCCTATTACAGTGCATACTGAGGGGTGTTTACACTGCTGTCAGTATCCCTATTACAGTGCATACTGACGGGTGTTTACGCTGCAGTCTGTATCACTATTACAGTGCGTACTGACGGGTGTTTACACTGCAGTCTGTATCCCTATTACAGAGCGTACTGACGGGTGTTTACACTGCAGTCTGTATCCCTATTACAGAGCGTACTGATGGGTGTTTACACTGCAGTCTATATCCCTATTACAGTGCGTACTGGGTGTTTACACTACAGTCTTTATCCTTGTTATAGTACATACTGGGTGTTTACACTGGAGTTGGTATCCCTATAACAGTCCGTACTGGGTGTTTACACTGCTGTCTGTCTTCTTGTCAAAATGTTCACTGACGGGTGTTTACACTGCAGTCTACGTCCCTCTTACAGTGCATTCGGGGGCTGTTTACACTGCAGTTTTTATTTTTATTAACGTACGTACTGAGGGCTGTTTACACTGCAGTCTGTATCCCTATTACGATATTTACTGATGGGCGTTTACACTGCAGGCTATATGCCTATTACAGTGCGTACTGATGGGTGTTTACACTGCAGCCTATATCCTTATTACAGTGCGTACTGATGGGTGTTTACACTGCAGTCTGTATCTCTATTACAGTGCGTACTGATGGGTGTTTACACTGCAGTCTGCATCCCTATTACAGTGCGTATTGACGGGTGTTTACACTGCAGTCTGTATCCCTATTACAGTGCATACTAATGGGTATTTACACTGCAGAGTGTATCCCTATTACAGTGCGTACTGACGGGTGTTTACACTGCAGTCATAATCCCTATTACAGTGCATACTGAGGGGTGTTTACACTGCTGTCAGTATCCCTATTACAGTGCATACTGACGGGTGTTTACGCTGCAGTCTGTATCACTATTACAGTGTGTACTGACGGGTGTTTACACTGCAGTCTGTATCCCTATTACAGTGCGTACTGACGGGTGTTTACACTGCAGTCTCTATCCATATTACAGTGCCTACTGATGGGTGTTTACACTGCAGTCTGCATCCCTATTACAGTGTGTACTGACCGGTGTTTACACTGCAGCCTGTATCCCTATTACAGTGCGTACTGACGCGCGTTTGCACTGCAGTCTGCATCCCTATTACAGTGTGTACTGACCGGTGTTTACACTGCAGCCTGTATCCCTATTACAGTGCGTACTGACGCGCGTTTACACTGCTGTCTGTATCCCTATTACAGTGCGTACTGATGGGTGTTTACACTGTAGTCTGTATCCCTATTACAGTGCGTACTGACGGGTGTTTACACTGCAGTCGTAATGCCTATTACAGTGCATACTGAGGGGTGTTTACACTGCAGTCTGTATCCCTATTACAGCGCATACTGATGGGTGTTTACACTGCAGTCTGTATCCATATTACGGTGTGTACTGACGGGTGTTTACACTGCAGACTGTATCCCTATTACAGTGAGTATTGATGGGTGTTTGCACTGCAGTCTGTATCCCTATTACAGTGCCTACTGACGGGTGTTTACACTGCAGTCTGTATCCCTATTACAGTGTGTACTGAGCGGTGTTTACGCTGCAGTCTGTATCCCTATTACAGTGCGTACTGGGTGTTTACACTACAGTCTTTATCCTTGTTATAGTACATACTGGGTGTTTACACTGGAGTTGGTATCCCTATAACAGTCCGTACTGGGTGTTTACACTGCTGTCTGTCGTCTTGTCAAAATGTTCACTGACGGGTGTTTACACTGCAGTCTACGTCCCTCTTACAGTGCATTCAGGGGCTGTTTACTCTGCAGTTTTTATTTTTATTAACGTACATACTGAGGGCTGTTTATACTGCAGTCTGTATCCCTATTACAATATTTACTGATGGGCATTTACACTGCAGGCTATATGCCTATTACGGTGTGTACTGACGGGTGTTTACACTGCTGTCTGTATCCCTATTACAGTGCATACTGACGGGTGTTTACGCTGCAGTCTGTATCACTATTACAGTGTGTACTGACGGGTGTTTACACTGCAGTCTGTATCCCTATTACAGTGCATACTGACGGGTGTTTACACTGCAGTCTGTATCCCTATTACAGTGCGTACTGACGGTGTTTACACTGCAGTCTCTATCCATATTACAGTGCGTACTGATGGGTGTTTACACTGCAGTCTGCATCCCTATTACAGTGTGTACTGACCGGTGTTTACACTGCAGCCTGTATCCCTATTACAGTGCGTACTGACGCACGTTTACACTGCTGTCTGTATCCCTATTACAGTGCGTACTGATGGGTATTTACACTGTAGTCTGTATCCCTATTACAGTGCGTACTGACGTGTGTTTACACTGCAGTCGTAATGCCTATTACAGTGCATACTGAGGGGTGTTTACACTGCAGTCTGTATCCCTATTACAGCGCATACTGATGGGTGTTTACGCTGCAGTCTGTATCCCTATTACAGTGCATACTGACGGGTGTTTACACTGCAGTCTGTATCCCTATTACAACGTGTACTGATGGGTGTTTACACTGCTGTCTGTATCCCTATTACAGTGCGTACTGACGGGTGTTTACACAGCAGCCTTTATCCCTATTATAGTGCGTACTGATGGGTGTTTTCACTGCCGACTGTATCCCTGTTAAAATGTGTACAGACGGGCGTTTACACTGCAGTCTGTATCCCTATTACAGTGTGTACTGACGGGTGTTTACACTGCAGTCTGTATACCTATTACAGTGCATACTGACGGGTGTTTACACTGCAGTCTGTATACCTATTACAGTGCATACTGACGGGTGTTTACACTGCAGTCTATATCCCTATTACAATGCATTCTGACGGGTGTTTACACTGCAGTCTAAATCCCTATTACAGTGCGTACTGATGGGTGTTTACACAGCAGCCTGTATCCCTGCTTAAGTGCATACTGACGGGTGTATGCACTGCAGTCTTTATCCCTATTACAGTAAACAGTGATGGGTATTTGCACTGCAGTCTGTATCCATATTACAGTGCATAATGACGGGTGTCTGCACTGCAAGTCAGTATACCTATTACAGTGCATACTGATGGGTGTTTACACTGCAGTCTGTATGCCTATTACAGTGTGTTTTGAGGGGTGTTTACACTGCAGTCTATATCCCTATTACACTGCGTATCGAAGGTTGCATACACTGCAGTCTGCAACCCTAATACAGTGCGTTCTGACGGGTGTGTACACTACAGTCTGTATCCTTATTACAGTGCATACTGACGTGTGTTTACACTTCCATTTTTATCCCTATTACAGTGCATACTTACGGGTGATTGCGCTGCAGTCTGGATCCTTACTACAGTGCGTACTGACATTTGTTTACACTGCAGTCTGCATCCCTCTTTCAGTGCATAACGAGGAGTGTTTACACTGCAGTCTGTATCCCTATTACAGTGCGTACTGACGGTTGTTTGCACTGCAGTCTGTATCCCTATTACAGTGCGTACAGACGGGTGTTTACACTGCAGTCTGTATCTCTATTACAGTGCGTACTGATGGGTGTTGCACTGCAGTCTATATCCCTATTACAGTGCGTACTGACGGGTGTTTACACTGCAATCTGTATCCCTATTACTGTGCATAGTGATGGCTGTTTATACTGCAGTCTGTATCCCTATTACGGTGACTACTGAGGGGTGTTTACACTGCAGTCTGTATCCCTATTACAGTGCATACTGACGGGTGTTGTCACTGCAGTCTATATCCGCATTACAGTGTGTACTGACGGGTGTTTACACTGCAGTCTGTATCCGCATTACAGTGTGTACTGACGGGTGTTTACGCTGCAGACTATATCCCTATTGCAGTGCGGACTGAGGTGTGTTTACACTGCAGTTTGTATCCCTATTACAGTGACTACTGAGTGGTGTTTACACTGCAGTCTGTATCGCTATTACAGTGCGTATTGACAGGTGTTTACACTGCAATCTGCATCCCTATTAAATTGCGTACAGATGGGTGATTACACTGCAGTCTGTATCCCTATTACAGTCCAAAATAACAGGTGTTTACACTGCAGTCTGTATCCCTATTACAGTGCGTACTGATGGGTGTTTACACAGCAGTCCGTATTCCTATTACAGTACACAGTGAAGGGTGTTTGCACTGCAGTCTGTATCCCTAATACTGTGCATACTGACGGGTGTATGTACTGCAGTCTGTATCCCTATTACAGCACACAGTGATGGGTGTTTGCACTGCAGTCTCTATCGCTATTACAGTGTGTACTGATGGTTGTTTACATTGCAGTCTGTATCCCTATTACAGTGCGTACAGACAGGTGTCTATACTGCAGTCTATAATCCCTATTACAGTGCGTACTGAGGGGTGTTTACACTGCAGTCTGTATCCCTATTACAGTGTGTACTGATGGTTGTTTACATTGCAGTCTACATCCCTATTACAGTGTGTACTGACGGGTGTTTACACTGCAGTCTGTATCCCTATTGCAGTGCATACTGAGGGGTGTTTACACTGCAGTTTGTATCCCTATTACTGTGCGTAGTGATGGCTGTTTACACTGCAGTCTGTATCCCTAATAATGTGCATTCTGACAGGTATTAACACTACCTTCTGTATCCCTATTACAGTGACTACTGAGTGGTGTTTACACTGCAGTCTGTATCCCTATTACATTATATACAGACGGGTGTTTACACTGCAGTCTGTATCCCTGTTACAGGGCGTTCTGACGGGTGTTTACACTGCAATCTGCATCCCTTTACATTGCGTACAGATGGGTGTTTACACTGCAGTCTGCATCCCTATTACAGTGCGTACTGATGGGTGTTTACACTGCACTCTGTATCCCTATTACGGTGACGACTGAGGGGTGTTTACACTGCAGTCTGAATCCCTATTACAGTGCGTACTGACGGGTGTTTTCACTGCAGTCTATATCCGCATTACAGTGTGTACTGATGAGTGTTGACGCTGCAGACTATATCCCTATTGCAGTGCATACTGAGGGGTGTTTACACTGCAGTCTGTATCCCTATTACAGTGCGTACTGACAGGTATTTACACTGCAGTCTGTATCCCTACTACATGACTACTGAGTGGTGTTTACACTGCAGTCTGTATCCCTATTACAGCGCGTACTGACGGGTGTTTAAACTGCAGTCTGTATCCCTATTACAGTGCGTACTGACGGGTGTTTTCACTGCTGTCTGTATCCTTATTACAGTGCGTACTGACGGGTGTTTACACTGCAGTCCGTATTCCTATTACAGTACACTGAGATGGGTGCTTGCGCTGCAGTCTGTATCCCTATTACAGTACACAGTCTGTATCGTTATTACAGTGAGTACTGATGGCTGTTTACATTGCAGTCTGTATCCCTATTACAGTGCGTACTGACGGGTGTCTATACTGCAGTCTATATCCCTATTACAGTGCGCACTGACGGGTGTTGTCACTGCAGTCTATATCCATATTACAGTGTGTACTGACGGGTGTTTACACTGCAGTCTGTATCCGCATTACAGTGTGTACTGACGGGTGTTTACGCTGCAGACTATATCCCTATTGCAGTGCGGACTGAGGTGTGTTTACACTGCAGTTTGTATCCCTATTACAGTGACTACTGAGTGGTGTTTACACTGCAGTCTGTATCGCTATTACAGTGCGTATTGACAGGTGTTTACACTGCAATCTGCATCCCTATTAAATTGCGTACAGATGGGTGTTTAAACTGCAGTCTGTATCCCTATTACAGTGCGTACTGACGGGTGTTTACACTGCAGTCTGTATCCCTATTACAGTGTGTACTGATGTGTGTTTACACTGCAGTTTGTATCCCTAATACTATGCGTAATGACAGGTACACTGCAGTCTGTATCGCTATTACAGTGCGTACTGCAGTCTGCATCCCTATTACAGTGCGTACTGACAGGTGTTTACACTGCTGTCTGTATCACTATTACAGTGCGTGCTGACGGATGTTTACACTGCAGTCCATATTCCTATTACAGTACACAGTGATGGGTGTTTGCACTGCAGTCTTTATCCCTATCACTGTGCATACTGATGGTTGTATGTACTGCAGTCTGTATCCCTATTACAGCACACAGCGATGGGTGTATGCACTGCAGTCTGTATCCCTATTACAGTACACAGTGATGGGTGTTTGCACTGCAGTCTGTATCGTTATTACAGTGTGTACTGATGGTTGTTTACACTGTAGTCTGCATCCCTCTTACAGTGCCTGCTGAAAGGTGTTTACACTACGGTCTGTGTTTTCCTCTTTCAGTGCATATGTACAGGTGTTTACACTGCTGTCTGTATCCCTATTACAGTGCGTACTGACGGGTGTTTACACTGCAGTCTGTATCCCTATTACAGTGCGTACTGACGGGTGTTTACACTGCAGTCTGTATCCCTATTACAGCGCGTTCTGACGGGTGTTTACACTGCAGTCTGTATCCCTGTTACAGGGCGTTCTGACGGGTGTTTACACTGCAATCTGCATCCCTTTATATTGCATACAGATGGGTGTTTACACTGCAGTCTGCATCCCTATTACAGTGCATACTGATGGGTATTTACACTTCAGTCTGTATCCCTCTTTCAGTGCGTACTGATGGGTGTTTACACTGCAGTCTATACCCCTATTACAGTGCCTACTGACGGTTGTTTACTCTGCAGTCTGTATCGCTATTACAGTGCGTACTGATTTGTGTTTACACTGCAGTCGGTATCCGTATTACAGTGCATACTGAGGGGTGTTTCCACTGCAGGCTATATCCCTACTACAGTGCGTACTGATGGGTGTTTACACTGCAGTCTATATCCCTATTACACTGCGTACTGATGGGTGTTTACGCTGCACTCTGTATCCCTATTACGGTGACGACTGAGGGGTGTTTACACTGCAGTCTGAATCCCTATTACAGTGCGTACTGACGGGTGTTTTCACTGCAGTCTATATCCGCATTACAGTGTGTACTGATGAGTGTTGACGCTGCAGACTATATCCCTATTGCAGTGCATACTGAGGGGTGTTTACACTGCAGTCTGTATCCCTATTACAGTGCGTACTGACAGGTATTTACACTGCAGTCTGTATCCCTATTACAGTGCGTACTGACGGGTGATAACTCTGCAGTTTGTATCCCTAATACTCTGCGAAATGACAGTTACACTGCAGTCTGTATCGCTATTACAGTGCATACTGCAGTCTCCATCCCTATTACTGTGAGGACTGACAGGTGTTTACACTGCAGTCTGTATCCCTATTACAGTGCGTACTGAGCGGTGTTTACACTGCAGTCTGTATCCATATTACCGTGCATAGTGATGGGTGTTTACACTGCAGTCTGTATCCCTATTACAGTGTGTACTGAGCGGTGTTTACACTGCTGTCTGTGTCCCTATTACAGTGTGTACTGATGGGTATTTACACTGCAGTCTTTATCCATATTACAGTGCGTACTGACGGGTGTTTCCACTGCAGTCTGTATCCCTATTTCGGTGACGACTGAGGGGTGTTTACACTGCAGACTATATCCCTATTAGAGGGCGTACAGAGGGGTGCTTACACTGCAGTCTGTATCCCTAATACTGTGCGTACTGACAGGTAGGTACACTGCAGTCTGTATCCCTATTACAGTGACTACTGAGTGGTGTTTACACTGCAGTCTGTATCGCTATTACAGCGCGTACTGACGGGTGTTTACACTGCAGTCTGTATCCCTATTACAGTGCATATTGATGGGTGTTTGCACTGCAGTCTGTATCCCTATTACAGTGCGCACTGACGGGTATTTACACTGCAGTCTGTATCCCTATTACAGTGCGTACTGACGGGTGTTTACACTGCAGTCTGTATCCCTATTACAGTGCGTACTGACGGGTGTTTACACTGCAGTCTGTATCCCTATTACAGTGCGTACTGACGGGTGTTTACACTGCAGTCTGTATCCCTATTACAGTGCGTACTGACGGGTGTTTACACTGCAGTCTGTATCCCTATTACAGTGTGTATTGACGGATGTTTATACTGCAGTCGGTATCCCTATTACCGCGCATACTGATGGGTGTTTACACTGCAGTCTGTATCCCTATTACAGGTCGTACTGAGGGGTGTTAACACTGCAGTTTGTATCCCTATTACAGTGCATAAAGACAGGTGTTTACACTGCAGTCTGTATCCCTATTACAGCGCGTACTGACGGGTGTTTACACTGCAATCTGCATCCCCATTACATTGTGTACAGATGGGTGATTACACTGCAGTCTGTATCCCTATTACAGTGCGTACTGACGGGTGTTTACACTGCAGTCTGTATCCCTATTACAGTGCGTACTGACGGGTGTTTACACTGCAGTCTGTATCCCTATTACAGTGCATACTGAGCGGTGTTTACACTGCAGTCTGTATCCATATTACCGTGCATAGTGATGGGTGTTTACACTGCAGTCTGTATCCCTATTACAGTGTGTACTGAGCGGTGTTTACACTGCTGTCTGTGTCCCTATTACAGTGTGTACTGATGGGTATTTACACTGCAGTCTTTATCCATATTACAGTGCGTACTGACGGGTGTTTACACTGCAGTCTGTATCCCTATTACAGTGTGTATTGACGGATGTTTATACTGCAGTCGGTATCCCTATTACCGCGCATACTGATGGGTGTTTACACTGCAGTCTGTATCCCTATTACAGGTCGTACTGAGGGGTGTTAACACTGCAGTTTGTATCCCTATTACAGTGCATAAAGACAGGTGTTTACACTGCAGTCTGTATCCCTATTACAGCGCGTACTGACGGGTGTTTACACTGCAATCTGCATCCCCATTACATTGTGTACAGATGGGTGATTACACTGCAGTCTGTATCCCTATTACAGTGCGTACTGACGGGTGTTTACACTGCAGTCTGTATCCCTATTACAGTGCGTACTGACGGGTGTTTACACTGCAGTCTGTATCCCTATTACAGTGCATACTGAGCGGTGTTTACACTGCAGTCTGTATCCATATTACCGTGCATAGTGATGGGTGTTTACACTGCAGTCTGTATCCCTATTACAGTGTGTACTGAGGGGTGTTTACACTGCAGTCTGTATCCCTATTACAGTGCATACTGACAGGTGTTTACACTGCAGTCGGTATCCCTGTTACAGGGCGTTCTGACGGGTGTTTACACTGCAATCTGCATCCCTTTACATTGCGTACAGATGGGTGTTTACACTGCACTCTGTATCCCTATTAAGGTGACGACTGAGGGGTGTTTACACTGCAGTCTGTATCCCTATTACAGTGAGGACTGACAGGTGTTTACACTGCAGTCTGTATCCCTATTACAGTGCGTACTGAGCGGTGTTTACACTGCAGTCTGTATCCATATTACCGTGCATAGTGATGGGTGTTTACACTGCAGTCTGTATCCCTATTACAGTGTATACTGAGCGGTGTTTACACTGCTGTCTGTGTCCCTATTACAGTGTGTACTGATGGGTATTTACACTGCAGTCTTTATCCATATTACAGTGCGTACTGACGGGTGTTTACACTGCAGTCTGTATCCCTATTTCGGTGACGACTGAGAGGTGTTTACACTGCAGACTATATCCCTATTAGAGGGCGTACAGAGGGGTGTTTACACTGCAGTCTGTATCCCTAATACTGTGCGTACTGACAGGTATTTACACTGCAGTCTGTATCCCTATTACAGTGACTACTGAGTGGTGTTTACACTGCAGTCTGTATCCCTATTACATTATGTACAGACGGGTGTTTACACTGCAGTCTGTATCCCTATTACAGCGCGTACTGACGGGTGTTTACACTGCAATCTGCATCCCCATTACATTGTGTACAGATGGGTGATTACACTGCAGTCTGTATCCCTATTACAGTGCGTACTGACGGGTGTTTACACTGCAGTCTGTATCCCTATTACAGTGCGTACTGACGGGTGTTTACACTGCAGTCTGTATCCCTATTACAGTGCATACTGAGCGGTGTTTACACTGCAGTCTGTATCCCTATTACAGTGCATACTGACAGGTGTTTACACTGCAGTCGGTATCCTTATTACTGTGCGTACTGACGGGTGTTTACACTGCAATCTGTATCCCTATTGCAGTGTGTACTGAGGGGTGTTTACACTGCAGTCTGTATCCCTATTACAGTGCATACTGACAGGTGTTTACACTGCAGTCGGTATCCTTATTACTGTGCGTACTGACGGGTGTTTACACTGCAATCTGTATCCCTATTGCAGTGTGTATTGACGGATGTTTATACTGCAGTCGGTATCCCTATTACCGCGCATACTGATGGGTGTTTACACTGCAGTCTGTATCCCTATTACAGGTCGTACTGAGGGGTGTTAACACTGCTGTTTGTATCCCTATTACAGTGCATACAGACAGGTGTTTACACTGCAGTCTGTATCCCTATTACAGCGCGTACTGACGGGTGTTTACACTGCAATCTGCATCCCTATTACATTGTGTACAGATGGGTGATTACACTGCAGTCTGTATCCCTATTACAGTGCGTACTGACGGGTGTTTACACTGCAGTCTGTATCCCTATTACAGTGCGTACTGATGGGTGTTTACACTGCAGTCTGTATCCCTATTACAGTGCATACTGACAGGTATTTACACTGCAGTCTGTATCCCTATTACAGTGTGTACTGACGAGTGTTTACGCTGCAGACTATATCCCTATTGCAGTGCATACTGAGGGGTGTTTACACTGCAGTCTGTATCCCTAATACTGTGCGTACTGACAGGTATTTACACTGCAGTCCGAATCCCCATTACAGTGACTACTGAGTGGTGTTTACACTGCAGTCTGTATCGCTATTACAGAGCGTACTGACGGGTGTTTAAACTGCAGTCTGTATCCCTATTACAGTGCGTACTGACGGGTGTTTACACTGCAGTCTGTATCCCTATTACAGGTCGTACTGATGGGTGTTAACACTGCAGTCTGTATCCCTATTACAGTGCGTACTGACGGGTGTTTACACTGCAGTCTGTATCCCTATTACAGTGCGTTCTGACGGGTGTTTACACTGCAGTCTGTATCCCTGTTACAGGGCGTTCTGACGGGTGTTTACACTGCAATCTGCATCCCTTTACATTGCGTACAGATGGGTGTTTACACTGCAGTCTGCATCCCTATTACAGTGCGCACTGATGGGTGTTTACACTGCACTCTGTATCCCTATTACGGTGACGACTGAGGGGTGTTTACACTGCAGTCTGAATCCCTATTACAGTGCGTACTGACGGGTGTTTTCACTGCAGTCTATATCCGCATTACAGTGTGTACTGATGAGTGTTGACGCTGCAGACTATATCCCTATTGCAGTGCATACTGAGGGGTGTTTACACTGCAGTCTGTATCCCTATTACAGTGCGTACTGACAGGTATTTACACTGCAGTCTGTATCCCTATTACATGACTACTGAGTGGTGTTTACACTGCAGTCTGTATCCCTATTACAGTGCGTACTGACGGGTGTTTACACTGCAGTCTGTATCCCTATTACAGTGCATACTGACAGGTATTTACACTGCAGTCTGTATCCCTATTACAGTGTGTACTGACGAGTGTTTACGCTGCAGACTATATCCCTATTGCAGTGCATACTGAGGGGTGTTTACACTGCAGTCTGTATCCCTAATACTGTGCGTACTGACAGGTATTTACACTGCAGTCCGAATCCCCATTACAGTGACTACTGAGTGGTGTTTACACTGCAGTCTGTATCGCTATTACAGAGCGTACTGACGGGTGTTTACACTGCAGTCTGTATCCCTATTACAGTGCGTACTGACGGGTGTTTACACTGCAGTCTGTATCCCTATTACAGGTCGTACTGATGGGTGTTAACACTGCAGTCTGTATCCCTATTACATTGTGTACAGATGGGTGATTACACTGCAGTCTGTATCCCTATTACAGTGCGTACTGACGGGTGTTTACACTGCAGTCTGTATCCCTATTACAGTGCGTACTGACGGGTGTTTACACTGCAGTCTGTATCCCTATTACAGCGCGTTCTGACGGGTGTTTACACTGCAGTCTGTATCCCTGTTACAGGGCGTTCTGACGGGTGTTTGCACTGCAATCTGCATCCCTTTACATTGCGTACAGATGGGTGTTTACACTGCAGTCTGCATCCCTATTACAGTGCGTACTGATGGGTGTTTACACTGCACTCTGTATCCCTATTACGGTGACGACTGAGGGGTGTTTACACTGCAGTCTGTATCCCTATTACAGTGAGGACTGACAGGTGTTTACACTGCAGTCTGTATCCCTATTACAGTGCGTACTGAGCGGTGTTTACACTGCAGTCTGTATCCATATTACCGTGCATAGTGATGGGTGTTTACACTGCAGTCTGTATCCCTATTCCAGTGTGTACTGAGCGGTGTTTACACTGCTGTCTGTGTCCCTATTACAGTGTGTACTGATGGGTATTTACACTGCAGTCTTTATCCATATTACAGTGCGTACTGACGGGTGTTTGCACTGCAGTCTGTATCCCTATTTCGGTGACGACTGAGGGGTGTTTACACTGCGGACTATATCCCTATTAGAGGGCGTACAGAGGGGTGTTTACACTGCAGTCTGTATCCCTAATACTGTGCGTACTGAGAGGTATTTACACTGCAGTCTGTATCCCTATTACAGTGACTACTGAGTGGTGTTTACACTGCAGTCTGTATCGCTATTACAGCGCGTACTGACGGGTGTTTACACTGCAGTCTGTATCCCTATTACAGTGAGGACTGACAGGTGTTTACACTGCAGTCTGTATCCCTATTACAGTGCGTACTGAGCGGTGTTTACACTGCAGTCTGTATCCATATTACCGTGCATAGTGATGGGTGTTTACACTGCAGTCTGTATCCCTATTACAGTGTGTACTGAGCGGTGTTTACACTGCAATCTGCATCCCTATTAAATTGCGTACAGATGGGTGATTACACTGCAGTCTGTATCCCTATTACAGTCCAAAATAACAGGTGTTTACACTGCAGTCTGTATCCCTATTACAGTGCGTACTGATGGGTGTTTACACAGCAGTCCGTATTCCTATTACAGTACACAGTGAAGGGTGTTTGCACTGCAGTCTGTATCCCTAATACTGTGCATACTGACGGGTGTATGTACTGCAGTCTGTATCCCTATTACAGCACACAGTGATGGGTGTTTGCACTGCAGTCTCTATCGCTATTACAGTGTGTACTGATGGTTGTTTACATTGCAGTCTGTATCCCTATTACAGTGCGTACAGACAGGTGTCTATACTGCAGTCTATAATCCCTATTACAGTGCGTACTGAGGGGTGTTTACACTGCAGTCTGTATCCCTATTACAGTGTGTACTGATGGTTGTTTACATTGCAGTCTACATCCCTATTACAGTGTGTACTGACGGGTGTTTACACTGCAGTCTGTATCCCTATTGCAGTGCATACTGAGGGGTGTTTACACTGCAGTTTGTATCCCTATTACTGTGCGTAGTGATGGCTGTTTACACTGCAGTCTGTATCCCTAATACTGTGCATTCTGACAGGTATTAACACTACCTTCTGTATCCCTATTACAGTGACTACTGAGTGGTGTTTACACTGCAGTCTGTATCCCTATTACATTATGTACAGACGGGTGTTTACACTGCAGCCTGTATCCCTATTACAGTGTGTAATGATGGGTGTTTACACCGCAGTCTGTATCACTATTACAGTACGTACTGACGGGTGTTTACACTGCAGTCTGCATCCCTATTTCAGTGCGTACTGACGGGTGTTTACACTGCAGTCTGTATCACTATTACAGTGTGTACTGACGGTTGTTTACACTGCAGTTGCTATCCCTAATACTATACGTAATGACAGGTACACTGCAGTCTGTTTCGCTTTTACAGTGCGTACTGCAGTCTGCATCCCTATTACAGTGCATACTGACATGAGTTTACAATGTAGTCTGTATCCCTATTACAGTGCGTACTGACTGGTGTTTACACTGCAGTGCGTATTCATATTACAGTACACAGTGATGGGTGTTTGCACTGCAGTCTGTATCCCTATTACAGTGTGTACTGACGGGTGTTTACACTGCAGTTGCTATGCCTAATACTATGCGTAATGAAAGGTACACTGCAGTCTGTATCGCTATTACAGTGAGTACTGCAGTCTGTATCCCTATTACAGTGCATACTGACAGGTGTTTACACTGCAGCCTGTATCCCTATTACAGTGCGTACTGACAGGTGTATACACTGCAGTCGGTATCCGTATTGAAGTCCGTACTGACGGGTGTTTACACTGCAGTCCGTATTCCTATTACAGTACACAGTGATGGGTGTTTACAATGCAGCCTGTATCCCTATTAAAGTCCGTACTGACGGGGGTTTACACTGCAGTCTGTATCCCTATTACAGTGCGTACTGACGGGTGTTTACACTGCAGTCTGTATCCCTATTACCGTGCGTACTGACGGGTGTTTAGACTGCAGTTTGTATCCCTAATACTATGCGTAATGAAAGGTACACTGCAGTCTGTATCGCTATTACAGTGCATACTGCAGTCTGCATCCCTATTACAGTGCAAACTGATGGGTGTTTACACTGCAGACTGCATCCCTATTACAGTGTGTACTGACCGGTGTTTACACTACAGCCTGTATCCCTATTACAGTGCGTACTGACGCGCGTTTACACTGCAGTCTGCATTCCTATTACAGTGTGTACTGACCGGTGTTTACACTGCAGCCTGTATCCCTATTACAGTGCGCACTGACGCACGTTTACACTGCTGTCTGTATCCCTATTACAGTGCGTACTGATGGGTGTTTACACTGTAGTCTGTATCCCTATTACAGTGCGTACTGACGTGTGTTTACACTGCAGTCGTAATGCCTATTACAGTGCATACTGAGGGGTGTTTACACTGCAGTCTGTATCCCTATTACAGCGCATACTGATGGGTGTTTACACTGCAGTCTGTATCCCTATTACAGTGCATACTGACGGGTGTTTACACTGCAGTCTGTATCCCCATTACAACGTGTACTGATGGGTGTTTACACTGCTGTCAGTATCCCTATTACAGTGCGTACTGACGGGTGTTTACACAACAGCCTTTATCCCTATTATAGTGCGTACTGATGGGTGTTTTCACTGCCGACTGTATCCATGTTAAAATGTGTACAGACGGGCGTTTACACTGCAGTCTGTATCCCTATTACAGTGTGTACTGACGGGTGTTTACACTGCAGTCTGTATACCTATTACAGTGCATACTGACGGGTGTTTACACTGCAGTCTGTATACCTATTACAGTGCATACTGACGGGTGTTTACACTGCAGTCTATATCCCTATTACAATGCATTCTGACGGGTGTTTACACTGCAGTCTAAATCCCTATTACAGTGCGTACTGATGGGTGTTTACACAGCAGCCTGTATCCCTGCTTAAGTGCATACTGACGGGTGTATGCACTGCAGTCTTTATCCCTATTACAGTAAACAGTGATGGGTATTTGCACTGCAGTCTGTATCCATATTACAGTGCATAATGACGGGTGTCTGCACTGCGAGTCTGTATACCTATTACAGTGCATACTGACGGGTGTTTACACTGCAGTCTGTATGCCTATTACAGTGTGTTTTGAGGGGTGTTTACACTGCAGTCTATATCCCTATTACACTGCGTATCGAAGGTTGCATACACTGCAGTCTGCAACCCTAATACAGTGCGTTCTGACGGGTGTGTACACTACAGTCTGTATCCTTATTACAGTGCATACTGACGGGTGTTTACACTTCCATTTTTATCCCTATTACAGTGCGTACTTACGGGTGTTTGCGCTGCAGTCTGGATCCTTACTACAGTGCGTACTGACAGTTGTTTACACTGCAGTCTGCATCCCTCTTTCAGTGCATACCGAGGAGTGTTTACACTGCAGTCTGTATCCCTATTACAGTGCGTACTGACGGTTGTTTGCACTGCAGTCTGTATCCCTATTACAGTGCGTACAGACGGGTGTTTACACTGCAGTCTGTATCCCTATTACAGTGCGTACTGATGGGTGTTGCACTGCAGTCTATATCCCTATTACAGTGCGTACTGACGGGTGTTTACACTGCAGTCTGTATCGCTATTACAGTGCGTATTGACAGGTGTTTACACTGCAATCTGCATCCCTATTAAATTGCGTACAGATGGGTGATTACACTGCAGTCTGTATCCCTATTACAGTCCAAAATAACAGGTGTTTACACTGCAGTCTGTATCCCTATTACAGTGCGTACTGATGGGTGTTTACACAGCAGTCCGTATTCCTATTACAGTACACAGTGAAGGGTGTTTGCACTGCAGTCTGTATCCCTAATACTGTGCATACTGACGGGTGTATGTACTGCAGTCTGTATCCCTATTACAGCACACAGTGATGGGTGTTTGCACTGCAGTCTCTATCGCTATTACAGTGTGTACTGATGGTTGTTTACATTGCAGTCTGTATCCCTATTACAGTGCGTACAGACAGGTGTCTATACTGCAGTCTATAATCCCTATTACAGTGCGTACTGAGGGGTGTTTACACTGCAGTCTGTATCCCTATTACAGTGTGTACTGATGGTTGTTTACATTGCAGTCTACATCCCTATTACAGTGTGTACTGACGGGTGTTTACACTGCAGTCTGTATCCCTATTGCAGTGCATACTGAGGGGTGTTTACACTGCAGTTTGTATCCCTATTACTGTGCGTAGTGATGGCTGTTTACACTGCAGTCTGTATCCCTAATACTGTGCATTCTGACAGGTATTAACACTACCTTCTGTATCCCTATTACAGTGACTACTGAGTGGTGTTTACACTGCAGTCTGTATCCCTATTACATTATGTACAGACGGGTGTTTACACTGCAGCCTGTATCCCTATTACAGTGTGTAATGATGGGTGTTTACACCGCAGTCTGTATCACTATTACAGTACGTACTGACGGGTGTTTACACTGCAGTCTGCATCCCTATTTCAGTGCGTACTGACGGGTGTTTACACTGCAGTCTGTATCACTATTACAGTGTGTACTGACGGTTGTTTACACTGCAGTTGCTATCCCTAATACTATACGTAATGACAGGTACACTGCAGTCTGTTTCGCTTTTACAGTGCGTACTGCAGTCTGCATCCCTATTACAGTGCGTACTGACATGAGTTTACAATGTAGTCTGTATCCCTATTACAGTGCGTACTGACTGGTGTTTACACTGCAGTGCGTATTCATATTACAGTACACAGTGATGGGTGTTTGCACTGCAGTCTGTATCCCTATTACAGTGTGTACTGATGGGTGTTTACACTGCAGTTGCTATGCCTAATACTATGCGTAATGAAAGGTACACTGCAGTCTGTATCGCTATTACAGTGAGTACTGCAGTCTGTATCCCTATTACAGTGCATACTGACAGGTGTTTACACTGCAGCCTGTATCCCTATTACAGTGCGTACTGACAGGTGTATACACTGCAGTCGGTATCCGTATTGAAGTCCGTACTGACGGGTGTTTACACTGCAGTCCGTATTCCTATTACAGTACACAGTGATGGGTGTTTACAATGCAGCCTGTATCCCTATTAAAGTCCGTACTGACGGGGGTTTACACTGCAGTCTGTATCCCTATTACAGTGCGTACTGACGGGTGTTTACACTGCAGTCTGTATCCCTATTACCGTGCGTACTGACGGGTGTTTAGACTCCAGTTTGTATCCCTAATACTATGCGTAATGAAAGGTACACTGCAGTCTGTATCGCTATTACAGTGCATACTGCAGTCTGCATCCCTATTACAGTGCAAACTGATGGGTGTTTACACTGCAGACTGCATCCCTATTACAGTGTGTACTGACCGGTGTTTACACTACAGCCTGTATCCCTATTACAGTGCGTACTGACGCGCGTTTACACTGCAGTCTGCATTCCTATTACAGTGTGTACTGACCGGTGTTTACACTGCAGCCTGTATCCCTATTACAGTGCGCACTGACGCACGTTTACACTGCTGTCTGTATCCCTATTACAGTGCGTACTGATGGGTGTTTACACTGTAGTCTGTATCCCTATTACAGTGCGTACTGACGTGTGTTTACACTGCAGTCGTAATGCCTATTACAGTGCATACTGAGGGGTGTTTACACTGCAGTCTGTATCCCTATTACAGCGCATACTGATGGGTGTTTACACTGCAGTCTGTATCCCTATTACAGTGCATACTGACGGGTGTTTACACTGCAGTCTGTATCCCCATTACAACGTGTACTGATGGGTGTTTACACTGCTGTCAGTATCCCTATTACAGTGCGTACTGACGGGTGTTTACACAACAGCCTTTATCCCTATTATAGTGCGTACTGATGGGTGTTTTCACTGCCGACTGTATCCATGTTAAAATGTGTACAGACGGGCGTTTACACTGCAGTCTGTATCCCTATTACAGTGTGTACTGACGGGTGTTTACACTGCAGTCTGTATACCTATTACAGTGCATACTGACGGGTGTTTACACTGCAGTCTGTATACCTATTACAGTGCATACTGACGGGTGTTTACACTGCAGTCTATATCCCTATTACAATGCATTCTGACGGGTGTTTACACTGCAGTCTAAATCCCTATTACAGTGCGTACTGATGGGTGTTTACACAGCAGCCTGTATCCCTGCTTAAGTGCATACTGACGGGTGTATGCACTGCAGTCTTTATCCCTATTACAGTAAACAGTGATGGGTATTTGCACTGCAGTCTGTATCCATATTACAGTGCATAATGATGGGTGTCTGCACTGCGAGTCTGTATACCTATTACAGTGCATACTGACGGGTGTTTACACTGCAGTCTGTATGCCTATTACAGTGTGTTTTGAGGGGTGTTTACCCTGCAGTCTATATCCCTATTACACTGCGTATCGAAGGTTGCATACACTGCAGTCTGCAACCCTAATACAGTGCGTTCTGACGGGTGTGTACACTACAGTCTGTATCCTTATTACAGTGCATACTGACGGGTGTTTACACTTCCATTTTTATCCCTATTACAGTGCGTACTTACGGGTGTTTGCGCTGCAGTCTGGATCCTTACTACAGTGCGTACTGACAGTTGTTTACACTGCAGTCTGCATCCCTCTTTCAGTGCATACCGAGGAGTGTTTACACTGCAGTCTGTATCCCTATTACAGTGCGTACTGACGGTTGTTTGCACTGCAGTCTGTATCCCTATTACAGTGCGTACAGACGGGTGTTTACACTGCAGTCTGTATCCCTATTACAGTGCGTACTGATGGGTGTTGCACTGCAGTCTATATCCCTATTACAGTGCGTACTGACGGGTGTTTACACTGCAATCTGTATCCCTATTACTGTGCATAGTGATGGCTGTTTACACTGCAGTCTGTATCCCTATTACGGTGACTACTGAGGGATGTTTGCACTGCAGTCTGTATCCCTATTACAGTGCATACTGACGGGTGTTGTCACTGCAGTCTATATCCGCATTACAGTGTGTACTGACGGGTGTTTACACTGCAGTCTGTATCCGCATTACAGTGTGTACTGACGGGTGTTTACGCTGCAGACTATATCCCTATTGCAGTGCGGACTGAGGTGTGTTTACACTGCAGTTTGTATCCCTATTACAGTGACTACTGAGTGGTGTTTACACTGCAGTCTGTATCGCTATTACAGTGCGTATTGACAGGTGTTTACACTGCAATCTGCATCCCTATTAAATTGCATACAGATGGGTGATTACACTGCAGTCTGTATCCCTATTACAGTCCAAAATAACAGGTGTTTACACTGCAGTCTGTATCCCTATTACAGTGCATACTGACATGAGTTTACAATGGAGTCTGTATCCCTATTACAGTGCGTACTGACTGGTGTTTACACTGCAGTGCGTATTCATATTACAGTACACAGTGATGGGTGTTTGCACTGCAGTCTGTATCCCTATTACTGTGTGTACTGACGGGTGTTTACACTGCAGTTGCTATGCCTAATACTATGCGTAATGAAAGGTACACTGCAGTCTGTATCGCTATTACAGTGAGTACTGCAGTCTGTATCCCTATTACAGTGAATACTGACAGGTGTTTACACTGCAGCCTGTATCCCTATTACAGTGCGTACTAACAGGTGTATACACTGCAGTCGGTATCCGTATTGAAGTCCGTACTGACGGGTGTTTACACTGCAGTCCGTATTCCTATTACAGTACACAGTGATGGGTGTTTACACTGCAGCCTGTATCCCTATTAAAGTCCGTACTGACGGGGGTTTACACTGCAGTCTGTATCCCTATTACAGTGCGTACTGACGGGTGTTTACACTGCAGTCTGTATCCCTATTACCGTGCGTACTGACGGGTGTTTAGACTGCAGTTTGTATCCCTAATACTATGCGTAATGAAAGGTACACTGCAGTCTGTATCGCTATTACAGTGCGTACTGCAGTCTGCATCCCTATTACAGTGCAAACTGATGGGTGTTTACACTGCAGTCTGTATCCCTATTGCAGTGCCTACTGACGGGTGTTTACACTGCAGTCTGTATCCCTCTTTCAGTGCATATGTACGGGTGTTTCCACTGCAGTCTATATCCCTATTACAGTCCAAAATAACAGATGTTTACACTGCAGTCTGTATCCCTATTACAGTGTGTACCGACGGGTGTTTACACTGCAGTCTGCAACCGTATTACAGTGCGTACCAAAGGGTGTTTACACTGCAGTCAATATCCATATTACAGTGGGTACTGACAGGTGTTTATACTACAGTCTGTATCCTTATTACAGTGTGTACTGACGGGTGTTTACACTGCTGTCTGTATCCGTATTACAGTGTGTACCGATGGGTGTTTACACTGCAGTCTGTATCCCTATTACAGTGTGTACTGAGCGGTGTTTACACTGCAGTCTGTATCCCTATTACAGTGCGTACTGACGAGTGTTTACGCTGCAGTCTCTATCCCTATAACAGTGCGTACTGACGGGTGTTTACACTGCAGTCTGTATCCCTATTACAGTGCATACTGACGGGAGTTTACACTGCAGTCTGTATCCCTATTACAGTGCATATTGACGGGTGTTTAAACTGCAGTCTGTATCCCTATTACAGTGCGTACTGACGGGTGTTTACACTGCAGTCTGTATCCCTATTACAGTGTGTACTGATGTGTGTTTACACTGCAGTTTGTATCCCTAATACTATGCGTAATGACAGGTACACTGCAGACTGTATCGCTATTACAGTGCGTACTGCAGTCTGCATCCCTATTACAGTGCATACTGACAGGTGTTTACACTGCTGTCTGTATCACTATTACAGTGCGTACTGACGGATGTTTACACTGCAGTCCATATTCCTATTACAGTACACAGTGATGGATGTTTGCACTGCAGTCTTTATCCCTATCACTGTGCATACTGATGGTTGTATGTACTGCAGTCTGTATCCCTATTACAGCACACAGCGATGGGTGTATGCACTGCAGTCTGTATCCCTATTACAGTACACAGTGATGGGTGTTTGCACTGCAGTCTGTATCGTTATTACAGTGTGTACTGATGGTTGTTTACACTGTAGTCTGCATCCCTCTTACAGTGCCTGCTGAAAGGTGTTTACACTACAGTCTGTGTTTTCCTCTTTCAGTGCATATGTACAGGTGTTTACACTGCTGTCTGTATCCCTATTACAGTGCGTACTGACGGGTGTTTACACTGCAGTCTGTATCCCTATTACAGTGCGTACTGACGGGTGTTTACACTGCAGTCTGTATCCCTATTACAGCGCGTTCTGACGGGTGTTTACACTGCAGTCTGTATCCCTGTTACAGGGCGTTCTGACGGGTGTTTACACTGCAATCTGCATCCCTTTATATTGTGTACAGATGGGTGTTTACACTGCAGTCTGCATCCCTATTACAGTGCATACTGATGGGTATTTACACTTCAGTCTGTATCCCTCTTTCAGTGCGTACTGATGGGTGTTTACACTGCAGTCTATACCCCTATTACAGTGCCTACTGACGGTTGTTTACTCTGCAGTCTGTATCGCTATTACAGTGCGTACTGATGGGTGTTTACACTGCAGTCGGTATCCGTATTACAGTGCATACTGAGGGGTGTTTCCACTGCAGGCTATATCCCTACTACAGTGCGTACTGATGGGTGTTTACACTGCAGTCTATATCCCTATTACACTGCGTACTAACGGGTGCTACACTGCAGTCTCTATCCCAATTACAGTGCGTACTGATGGGTGTTTACGCTGCACTCTGTATCCCTATTACGGTGACGACTGAGGGGTGTTTACACTGCAGTCTGAATCCCTATTACAGTGCGTACTGATGGGTGTTTTCACTGCAGTCTATATCCGCATTACAGTGTGTACTGATGAGTGTTGACGCTGCAGACTATATCCCTATTGCAGTGCATACTGAGGGGTGTTTACACTGCAGTCTGTATCCCTATTACAGTGCGTACTGACAGGTATTTACACTGCAGTCTGTATCCCTATTACAGTGCGTACTGACGGGTGATAACTCTGCAGTTTGTATCCCTAATACTCTGCGAAATGACAGTTACACTGCAGTCTGTATCGCTATTACAGTGCATACTGCAGTCTCCATCCCTATTACTGTGCGTATACACGGGTGTTTACACTGCAGTCTGTATCCCTATTACAGTGAGGACTGACAGGTGTTTACACTGCAGTCTGTATCCCTATTACAGTGCGTACTGAGCGGTGTTTACACTGCAGTCTGTATCCATATTACCGTGCATAGTGATGGGTGTTTACACTGCAGTCTGTATCCCTATTACAGTGTGTACTGAGCGGTGTTTACACTGCTGTCTGTGTCCCTATTACAGTGTGTACTGATGGGTATTTACACTGCAGTCTTTATCCATATTACAGTGCGTACTGAAGGGTGTTTACACTGCAGTCTGTATCCCTATTTCGGTGACGACTGAGGGGTGTTTACACTGCAGACTATATCCCTATTAGAGGGCGTACAGAGGGGTGTTTACACTGCAGTCTGTATCCCTAATACTGTGCGTACTGACAGGTATTTACACTGCAGTCTGTATCCCTATTACAGTGACTACTGAGTGGTGTTTACACTGCAGTCTGTATCGCTATTACAGCGCGTACTGACGGGTGTTTACACTGCAGTCTGTATCCCTATTACAGTGCATATTGATGGGTGTTTGCACTGCAGTCTGTATCCCTATTACAGTGCGTACTGACGGGTATTTACTCTGCAGTCTGTATCCCTATTACAGTGCGTACTGACGGGTGTTTACACTGCAGTCTGTATCCCTATTACAGTGCGTACTGACGGGTGTTTACACTGCAGTCTGTATCCCTATTACAGTGCGTACTGACGGGTGTTTACACTGCAGTCTGTATCCCTATTACAGTGTGTATTGACGGATGTTTATACTGCAGTCGGTATCCCTATTACCGCGCATACTGATGGGTGTTTACACTGCAGTCTGTATCCCTATTACAGGTCGTACTGAGGGGTGTTAACACTGCAGTTTGTATCCTTATTACAGTGCATACAGACAGGTGTTTACACTGCAGTCTGTATCCCTATTACAGCACGTACTGACGGGTGTTTACACTGCAATCTGCATCCCCATTACATTGTGTACAGATGGGTGATTACACTGCAGTCTGTATCCCTATTATGGTGCGTACTGACGGGTGTTTACACTGCAGTCTGTATCCCTATTACAGTGCGTACTGACGGGTGTTTACACTGCAGTCTGTATCCCTATTACAGTGCATACTGAGCGGTGTTTACACTGCAGTCTGTATCCATATTACCGTGCATAGTGATGGGTGTTTACACTGCAGTCTGTATCCCTATTATAGTGTGTACTGAGGGGTGTTTACACTGCAGTCTGTATCCCTATTACAGTGCATACTGACAGGTGTTTACACTGCAGTCGGTATCCTTATTACTGTGCGTACTGACGGGTGTTTACACTGCAGTCTGTATCCCTATTACAGTGTGTATTGACGGATGTTTATACTGCAGTGGGTATCCCTATTACCGCGCATACTGATGGGTGTTTACACTGCAGTCTGCATCCCTATTACAGGTCGTACTGAGGGGTGTTTACACTGCAGTTTGTATCCCTATTACAGTGCATACAGACAGGTGTTTACACTGCAGTCTGTATCCCTATTACAGCGCGTACTGACGGGTGTTTACACTGCAATCTGCATCCCTATTACATTGTGTACAGATGGGTGATTACACTGCAGTCTGTATCCCTATTACAGTGCGTACTGACGGGTGTTTACACTGCAGTCTGTATCTCTATTACAGTGCGTACTGACGGGTGTTTACACTGCAGTCTGTATCCCTATTACAGTGCATACTGACAGGTATTTACACTGCAGTCTGTATCCCTATTACAGTGTGTACTGACGAGTGTTTACGCTGCAGACTATATCCCTATTGCAGTGCATACTGAGGGGTGTTTACACTGCAGTCTGTATCCCTAATACTGTGCGTACTGACAGGTATTTACACTGCAGTCCGAATACCCATTACAGTGACTACTGAGTGGTGTTTACACTGCAGTCTGTATCGCTATTACAGAGCGTACTGACGGGTGTTTACACTGCAGTCTGTATCCCTATTACAGTGCGTACTGACGGGTGTTTACACTGCAGTCTGTATCCCTATTACAGGTCGTACTGATGGGTGTTAACACTGCAGTCTGTATCCCTATTACATTGTGTACAGATGGGTGATTACACTGCAGTCTGTATCCCTATTACAGTGCGTACTGATGGGTGTTTACACTGCAGTCTGTATCCCTATTACAATGCGTACTGACGGGTGTTTACACTGCAGTCCTGTATCCCTATTACAGTGCGTTCTGACGGGTGTTTACACTGCAGTCTGTATCCCTGTTACAGGGCGTTCTGACGGGTGTTTACACTGCAATCTGCATCCCTTTACATTGCGTACAGATGGGTGTTTACACTGCAGTCTGCATCCCTATTACACTGCGTACTGATGGGTGTTTACACTGCACTCTGTATCCCTATTACGGTGACGACTGAGGGGTGTTTACACTGCAGTCTGAATCCCTATTACAGTGCGTACTGACGGGTGTTTTCACTGCAGTCTATATCCGCATTACAGTGTGTACTGATGAGTGTTGACGCTGCAGACTATATCCCTATTGCAGTGCATACTGAGGGGTGTTTACACTGCAGTCTGTATCCCTATTACAGTGCGTACTGACAGGTATTTACACTGCAGTCTGTATCCCTATTACATGACTACTGAGTGGTGTTTACACTGCAGTCTGTATCCCTATTACAGTGCGTACTGACGGGTGTTTACACTGCAGTCTGTATCCCTATTACAGTGCATACTGACAGGTATTTACACTGCAGTCTGTATCCCTATTACAGTGTGTACTGACAGGTGTTTACGCTGCAGACTATATCCCTATTGCAGTGCATACTGAGGGGTGTTTACACTGCAGTCTGTATCCCTAATACTGTGCGTACTGACAGGTATTTACACTGCAGTCCGAATCCCCATTACAGTGACTACTGAGTGGTGTTTACACTGCAGTCTGTATCGCTATTACAGAGCGTACTGACGGGTGTTTACACTGCAGTCTGTATCCCTATTACAGTGCATACTGACGGGAGTTTACACTGCAGTCTGTATCCCTATTACAGTGCATATTGACGGGTGTTTAAACTGCAGTCTGTATCCCTATTACAGTGCGTACTGACGGGTGTTTACACTGCAGTCTGTATCCCTATTACAGTGTGTACTGATGTGTGTTTACACTGCAGTTTGTATCCCTAATACTATGCGTAATGACAGGTACACTGCAGACTGTATCGCTATTACAGTGCGTACTGCAGTCTGCATCCCTATTACAGTGCATACTGACAGGTGTTTACACTGCTGTCTGTATCACTATTACAGTGCGTACTGACGGATGTTTACACTGCAGTCCATATTCCTATTACAGTACACAGTGATGGATGTTTGCACTGCAGTCTTTATCCCTATCACTGTGCATACTGATGGTTGTATGTACTGCAGTCTGTATCCCTATTACAGCACACAGCGATGGGTGTATGCACTGCAGTCTGTATCCCTATTACAGTACACAGTGATGGGTGTTTGCACTGCAGTCTGTATCGTTATTACAGTGTGTACTGATGGTTGTTTACACTGTAGTCTGCATCCCTCTTACAGTGCCTGCTGAAAGGTGTTTACACTACAGTCTGTGTTTTCCTCTTTCAGTGCATATGTACAGGTGTTTACACTGCTGTCTGTATCCCTATTACAGTGCGTACTGACGGGTGTTTACACTGCAGTCTGTATCCCTATTACAGTGCGTACTGACGGGTGTTTACACTGCAGTCTGTATCCCTATTACAGCGCGTTCTGACGGGTGTTTACACTGCAGTCTGTATCCCTGTTACAGGGCGTTCTGACGGGTGTTTACACTGCAATCTGCATCCCTTTATATTGTGTACAGATGGGTGTTTACACTGCAGTCTGCATCCCTATTACAGTGCATACTGATGGGTATTTACACTTCAGTCTGTATCCCTCTTTCAGTGCGTACTGATGGGTGTTTACACTGCAGTCTATACCCCTATTACAGTGCCTACTGACGGTTGTTTACTCTGCAGTCTGTATCGCTATTACAGTGCGTACTGATGGGTGTTTACACTGCAGTCGGTATCCGTATTACAGTGCATACTGAGGGGTGTTTCCACTGCAGGCTATATCCCTACTACAGTGCGTACTGATGGGTGTTTACACTGCAGTCTATATCCCTATTACACTGCGTACTAACGGGTGCTACACTGCAGTCTCTATCCCAATTACAGTGCGTACTGATGGGTGTTTACGCTGCACTCTGTATCCCTATTACGGTGACGACTGAGGGGTGTTTACACTGCAGTCTGAATCCCTATTACAGTGCGTACTGATGGGTGTTTTCACTGCAGTCTATATCCGCATTACAGTGTGTACTGATGAGTGTTGACGCTGCAGACTATATCCCTATTGCAGTGCATACTGAGGGGTGTTTACACTGCAGTCTGTATCCCTATTACAGTGCGTACTGACAGGTATTTACACTGCAGTCTGTATCCCTATTACAGTGCGTACTGACGGGTGATAACTCTGCAGTTTGTATCCCTAATACTCTGCGAAATGACAGTTACACTGCAGTCTGTATCGCTATTACAGTGCATACTGCAGTCTCCATCCCTATTACTGTGCGTATACACGGGTGTTTACACTGCAGTCTGTATCCCTATTACAGTGAGGACTGACAGGTGTTTACACTGCAGTCTGTATCCCTATTACAGTGCGTACTGAGCGGTGTTTACACTGCAGTCTGTATCCATATTACCGTGCATAGTGATGGGTGTTTACACTGCAGTCTGTATCCCTATTACAGTGTGTACTGAGCGGTGTTTACACTGCTGTCTGTGTCCCTATTACAGTGTGTACTGATGGGTATTTACACTGCAGTCTTTATCCATATTACAGTGCGTACTGAAGGGTGTTTACACTGCAGTCTGTATCCCTATTTCGGTGACGACTGAGGGGTGTTTACACTGCAGACTATATCCCTATTAGAGGGCGTACAGAGGGGTGTTTACACTGCAGTCTGTATCCCTAATACTGTGCGTACTGACAGGTATTTACACTGCAGTCTGTATCCCTATTACAGTGACTACTGAGTGGTGTTTACACTGCAGTCTGTATCGCTATTACAGCGCGTACTGACGGGTGTTTACACTGCAGTCTGTATCCCTATTACAGTGCATATTGATGGGTGTTTGCACTGCAGTCTGTATCCCTATTACAGTGCGTACTGACGGGTATTTACTCTGCAGTCTGTATCCCTATTACAGTGCGTACTGACGGGTGTTTACACTGCAGTCTGTATCCCTATTACAGTGCGTACTGACGGGTGTTTACACTGCAGTCTGTATCCCTATTACAGTGCGTACTGACGGGTGTTTACACTGCAGTCTGTATCCCTATTACAGTGTGTATTGACGGATGTTTATACTGCAGTCGGTATCCCTATTACCGCGCATACTGATGGGTGTTTACACTGCAGTCTGTATCCCTATTACAGGTCGTACTGAGGGGTGTTAACACTGCAGTTTGTATCCTTATTACAGTGCATACAGACAGGTGTTTACACTGCAGTCTGTATCCCTATTACAGCACGTACTGACGGGTGTTTACACTGCAATCTGCATCCCCATTACATTGTGTACAGATGGGTGATTACACTGCAGTCTGTATCCCTATTATGGTGCGTACTGACGGGTGTTTACACTGCAGTCTGTATCCCTATTACAGTGCGTACTGACGGGTGTTTACACTGCAGTCTGTATCCCTATTACAGTGCATACTGAGCGGTGTTTACACTGCAGTCTGTATCCATATTACCGTGCATAGTGATGGGTGTTTACACTGCAGTCTGTATCCCTATTATAGTGTGTACTGAGGGGTGTTTACACTGCAGTCTGTATCCCTATTACAGTGCATACTGACAGGTGTTTACACTGCAGTCGGTATCCTTATTACTGTGCGTACTGACGGGTGTTTACACTGCAGTCTGTATCCCTATTACAGTGTGTATTGACGGATGTTTATACTGCAGTGGGTATCCCTATTACCGCGCATACTGATGGGTGTTTACACTGCAGTCTGCATCCCTATTACAGGTCGTACTGAGGGGTGTTTACACTGCAGTTTGTATCCCTATTACAGTGCATACAGACAGGTGTTTACACTGCAGTCTGTATCCCTATTACAGCGCGTACTGACGGGTGTTTACACTGCAATCTGCATCCCTATTACATTGTGTACAGATGGGTGATTACACTGCAGTCTGTATCCCTATTACAGTGCGTACTGATGGGTGTTTACACTGCAGTCTGTATCTCTATTACAGTGCGTACTGACGGGTGTTTACACTGCAGTCTGTATCCCTATTACAGTGCATACTGACAGGTATTTACACTGCAGTCTGTATCCCTATTACAGTGTGTACTGACGAGTGTTTACGCTGCAGACTATATCCCTATTGCAGTGCATACTGAGGGGTGTTTACACTGCAGTCTGTATCCCTAATACTGTGCGTACTGACAGGTATTTACACTGCAGTCCGAATACCCATTACAGTGACTACTGAGTGGTGTTTACACTGCAGTCTGTATCGCTATTACAGAGCGTACTGACGGGTGTTTACACTGCAGTCTGTATCCCTATTACAGTGCGTACTGACGGGTGTTTACACTGCAGTCTGTATCCCTATTACAGGTCGTACTGATGGGTGTTAAGACTGCAGTCTGTATCCCTATTACATTGTGTACAGATGGGTGATTACACTGCAGTCTGTATCCCTATTACAGTGCGTACTGATGGGTGTTTACACTGCAGTCTGTATCCCTATTACAATGCGTACTGACGGGTGTTTACACTGCAGTCCTGTATCCCTATTACAGTGCGTTCTGACGGGTGTTTACACTGCAGTCTGTATCCCTGTTACAGGGCGTTCTGACGGGTGTTTACACTGCAATCTGCATCCCTTTACATTGCGTACAGATGGGTGTTTACACTGCAGTCTGCATCCCTATTACAGTGCGTACTGATGGGTGTTTACACTGCACTCTGTATCCCTATTACGGTGACGACTGAGGGGTGTTTACACTGCAGTCTGAATCCCTATTACAGTGCGTACTGACGGGTGTTTTCACTGCAGTCTATATCCGCATTACAGTGTGTACTGATGAGTGTTGACGCTGCAGACTATATCCCTATTGCAGTGCATACTGAGGGGTGTTTACACTGCAGTCTGTATCCCTATTACAGTGCGTACTGACAGGTATTTACACTGCAGTCTGTATCCCTATTACATGACTACTGAGTGGTGTTTACACTGCAGTCTGTATCCCTATTACAGTGCGTACTGACGGGTGTTTACACTGCAGTCTGTATCCCTATTACAGTGCATACTGACAGGTATTTACACTGCAGTCTGTATCCCTATTACAGTGTGTACTGACGAGTGTTTACGCTGCAGACTATATCCCTATTGCAGTGCATACTGAGGGGTGTTTACACTGCAGTCTGTATCCCTAATACTGTGCGTACTGACAGGTATTTACACTGCAGTCCGAATCCCCATTACAGTGACTACTGAGTGGTGTTTACACTGCAGTCTGTATCGCTATTACAGAGCGTACTGACGGGTGTTTACACTGCAGTCTGTATCCCTATTACAGTGCGTACTGACGGGTGTTTACACTGCAGTCTGTATCCCTATTACAGGTCGTACTGATGGGTGTTAACACTGCAGTCTGTATCCCTATTACATTGTGTACAGATGGGTGATTACACTGCAGTCTGTATCCCTATTACAGTGCGTACTGACGGGTGTTTACACTGCAGTCTGTATCCCTATTACAGTGCGTACTGACGGGTGTTTACACTGCAGTCTGTATCCCTATTACAGCGCGTTCTGACGGGTGTTTACACTGCAGTCTGTATCCCTGTTACAGGGCGTTCTGACGGGTGTTTACACTGCAATCTGCATCCCTTTACATTGCGTACAGATGGGTGTTTACACTGCAGTCTGCATCCCTATTACAGTGCGTACTGATGGGTGTTTACACTGCACTCTGTATCCCTATTACGGTGACGACTGAGGGGTGTTTACACTGCAGTCTGAATCCCTATTACAGTGCGTACTGACGGGTGTTTTCACTGCAGTCTATATCCGCATTACAGTGTGTACTGATGAGTGTTGACGCTGCAGACTATATCCCTATTGCAGTGCATACTGAGGGGTGTTTACACTGCAGTCTGTATCCCTATTACAGTGCGTACTGACAGGTATTTACACTGCAGTCTGTATCCCTATTACATGACTACTGAGTGGTGTTTACACTGCAGTCTGTATCCCTATTACAGCGCGTACTGACGGGTGTTTAAACTGCAGTCTGTATCCCTATTACAGTACACTGAGATGGGTGTTTGCGCTGCAGTCTGTATCCCTATTACAGTACACAGTCTGTATCGTTATTACAGTGAGTACTGATGGCTGTTTACATTGCAGTCTGTATCCCTATTACAGTGCGTACTGACGGGTGTCTATACTGCAGTCTATATCCCTATTACAGTGCGCACTGAGGGGTGTTTACACTGCAGTCTGTATCCCTATTACAGTGCATACTGATGGTTGTTTACATTGCAGTCTGTATCCCTATTACAGTGCGTACTGATGGGTGTCTATACTGCAGTCTATATCCCTATTACAGTGCGTACTGATGGTTGTTTACATTGTAGTCTGTATCCCTATTACAGTGCGTACTGACGGGTGTCTATACTGCAGTCTATATCCCTATTACAGTTTGTAATGATGGGTGTTTACACTGCAGTCTGTATCCCTATTACAGTGCGTACTGACGGGTGTTTTCACTGCAGTCTATATCTGCATTACAGTGTGTAATGATGAGTGTTTTCACTGCAGTCTATATCCGCATTACAGTGTGTAATGATGAGTGTTTACGCTGCAGACTATATCCCTATTGCAGTGCATACTGAGGGGTGTTTACACTGCAGTCTATATCCGCATTACAGTGTGTAATGATGAGTGTTTACGCTGCAGACTATATCCCTATTGCAGTGCATACTGACGGGTGTTTACACTGCAGTCTGTATCCCTATTACAGTGCATACTGACAGGTATTTACACTGCAGTCTGTATCCCTATTACAGCGACTACTGAGTGGTGTTTGCACTGCAGTCTGTATCCCTATTACCGTGCGTACTGACGGTTGTTTACACTACAGTTGCTATCCCTAATACTATGCGTAATGAAAGGTACACTGCAGTCTGTATCGCTATTACAGTGTGTACTGCAGTCTGCATCACTATTACAGTGCAAACAGACAGGTGTTTACACTGCAGTCTGTATCCCTATTACAGTGCCTACTGATGGGTGTTTACACTGCAGTCTGTATCCCTCTTTCAGTGCATATGTACGGGTGTTTACACTGCAGTCTGTATCCCTATTATAGTCCAAATTAACAGGTGTTTACACTGCAGTCAATATCCCTATTACAATGTGTACTGACCGGTGTTTACACTGCAGTCTGTATCCCTTTTATAGTGCAAAATGACTGGTGTTTATACGGCAGTCTGTATCCCTATTACAGTGCGTAGTGACGAGTGTTTAAACTGCAGTCTGTATCCCTATTACAGTGCGTACTGACGGGTGTTTACACTGCTGTCTGTATCCCTATTACAGTGCATACTGACGGGTGTTTACACTACAGTCTGTATCCTTATTACAATGCGTACTGACGGGTGTTTACACTGCTGTCTGTATCCCTATTACAGTGTGTACCAACAGGTGTTTACACTGCAGTCTGTATCCCTATTACAGTGTGTACTGAGGGGTGTTTACACTGCAGTCTGTATCCCTATTACAGTGCGTACAGATGGGTGTTTACACTGCAGTCTGTATCCCTATTACAGTGCGTACTGACGGGTGATAACTCTGCAGTTTGTATCCCTAATACTCTGCGTAATGACAGTTACACTGCAGTCTGTATCGCTATTACAGTGCATACTGCAGTCTGCATCCCTATTACAGTGCATACTGATGGGTATTTACACTTCAGTCTGTATCCCTCTTTCAGTGCGTACTGATGGGTGTTTACACTGCAGTCTATACCCCTATTACAGTGCCTACTGACGGTTGTTTACTCTGCAGTCTGTATCGCTATTACAGTGCGTACTGATGGGTGTTTACACTGCAGTCGGTATCCGTATTACAGTGCATACTGAGGGGTGTTTCCACTGCAGGCTATATCCCTACTACAGTGCGTACTGATGGGTGTTTACACTGCAGTCTATATCCCTATTACACTGCGTACTAACGGGTGCTACACTGCAGTCTCTATCCCAATTACAGTGCGTACTGATGGGTGTTTACGCTGCACTCTGTATCCCTATTACGGTGACGACTGAGGGGTGTTTACACTGCAGTCTGAATCCCTATTACAGTGCGTACTGATGGGTGTTTTCACTGCAGTCTATATCCGCATTACAGTGTGTACTGATGAGTGTTGACGCTGCAGACTATATCCCTATTGCAGTGCATACTGAGGGGTGTTTACACTGCAGTCTGTATCCCTATTACAGTGCGTACTGACAGGTATTTACACTGCAGTCTGTATCCCTATTACAGTGCGTACTGACGGGTGATAACTCTGCAGTTTGTATCCCTAATACTCTGCGAAATGACAGTTACACTGCAGTCTGTATCGCTATTACAGTGCATACTGCAGTCTCCATCCCTATTACTGTGCGTATACACGGGTGTTTACACTGCAGTCTGTATCCCTATTACAGTGAGGACTGACAGGTGTTTACACTGCAGTCTGTATCCCTATTACAGTGCGTACTGAGCGGTGTTTACACTGCAGTCTGTATCCATATTACCGTGCATAGTGATGGGTGTTTACACTGCAGTCTGTATCCCTATTACAGTGTGTACTGAGCGGTGTTTACACTGCTGTCTGTGTCCCTATTACAGTGTGTACTGATGGGTATTTACACTGCAGTCTTTATCCATATTACAGTGCGTACTGAAGGGTGTTTACACTGCAGTCTGTATCCCTATTTCGGTGACGACTGAGGGGTGTTTACACTGCAGACTATATCCCTATTAGAGGGCGTACAGAGGGGTGTTTACACTGCAGTCTGTATCCCTAATACTGTGCGTACTGACAGGTATTTACACTGCAGTCTGTATCCCTATTACAGTGACTACTGAGTGGTGTTTACACTGCAGTCTGTATCGCTATTACAGCGCGTACTGACGGGTGTTTACACTGCAGTCTGTATCCCTATTACAGTGCATATTGATGGGTGTTTGCACTGCAGTCTGTATCCCTATTACAGTGCGTACTGACGGGTATTTACTCTGCAGTCTGTATCCCTATTACAGTGCGTACTGACGGGTGTTTACACTGCAGTCTGTATCCCTATTACAGTGCGTACTGACGGGTGTTTACACTGCAGTCTGTATCCCTATTACAGTGCGTACTGACGGGTGTTTACACTGCAGTCTGTATCCCTATTACAGTGTGTATTGACGGATGTTTATACTGCAGTCGGTATCCCTATTACCGCGCATACTGATGGGTGTTTACACTGCAGTCTGTATCCCTATTACAGGTCGTACTGAGGGGTGTTAACACTGCAGTTTGTATCCTTATTACAGTGCATACAGACAGGTGTTTACACTGCAGTCTGTATCCCTATTACAGCACGTACTGACGGGTGTTTACACTGCAATCTGCATCCCCATTACATTGTGTACAGATGGGTGATTACACTGCAGTCTGTATCCCTATTATGGTGCGTACTGACGGGTGTTTACACTGCAGTCTGTATCCCTATTACAGTGCGTACTGACGGGTGTTTACACTGCAGTCTGTATCCCTATTACAGTGCATACTGAGCGGTGTTTACACTGCAGTCTGTATCCATATTACCGTGCATAGTGATGGGTGTTTACACTGCAGTCTGTATCCCTATTATAGTGTGTACTGAGGGGTGTTTACACTGCAGTCTGTATCCCTATTACAGTGCATACTGACAGGTGTTTACACTGCAGTCGGTATCCTTATTACTGTGCGTACTGACGGGTGTTTACACTGCAGTCTGTATCCCTATTACAGTGTGTATTGACGGATGTTTATACTGCAGTGGGTATCCCTATTACCGCGCATACTGATGGGTGTTTACACTGCAGTCTGCATCCCTATTACAGGTCGTACTGAGGGGTGTTTACACTGCAGTTTGTATCCCTATTACAGTGCATACAGACAGGTGTTTACACTGCAGTCTGTATCCCTATTACAGCGCGTACTGACGGGTGTTTACACTGCAATCTGCATCCCTATTACATTGTGTACAGATGGGTGATTACACTGCAGTCTGTATCCCTATTACAGTGCGTACTGACGGGTGTTTACACTGCAGTCTGTATCTCTATTACAGTGCGTACTGACGGGTGTTTACACTGCAGTCTGTATCCCTATTACAGTGCATACTGACAGGTATTTACACTGCAGTCTGTATCCCTATTACAGTGTGTACTGACGAGTGTTTACGCTGCAGACTATATCCCTATTGCAGTGCATACTGAGGGGTGTTTACACTGCAGTCTGTATCCCTAACACTGTGCGTACTGACAGGTATTTACACTGCAGTCCGAATACCCATTACAGTGACTACTGAGTGGTGTTTACACTGCAGTCTGTATCGCTATTACAGAGCGTACTGACGGGTGTTTACACTGCAGTCTGTATCCCTATTACAGTGCGTACTGACGGGTGTTTACACTGCAGTCTGTATCCCTATTACAGGTCGTACTGATGGGTGTTAAGACTGCAGTCTGTATCCCTATTACATTGTGTACAGATGGGTGATTACACTGCAGTCTGTATCCCTATTACAGTGCGTACTGATGGGTGTTTACACTGCAGTCTGTATCCCTATTACAATGCGTACTGACGGGTGTTTACACTGCAGTCCTGTATCCCTATTACAGTGCGTTCTGACGGGTGTTTACACTGCAGTCTGTATCCCTGTTACAGGGCGTTCTGACGGGTGTTTACACTGCAATCTGCATCCCTTTACATTGCGTACAGATGGGTGTTTACACTGCAGTCTGCATCCCTATTACAGTGCGTACTGATGGGTGTTTACACTGCACTCTGTATCCCTATTACGGTGACGACTGAGGGGTGTTTACACTGCAGTCTGAATCCCTATTACAGTGCGTACTGACGGGTGTTTTCACTGCAGTCTATATCCGCATTACAGTGTGTACTGATGAGTGTTGACGCTGCAGACTATATCCCTATTGCAGTGCATACTGAGGGGTGTTTACACTGCAGTCTGTATCCCTATTACAGTGCGTACTGACAGGTATTTACACTGCAGTCTGTATCCCTATTACATGACTACTGAGTGGTGTTTACACTGCAGTCTGTATCCCTATTACAGTGCGTACTGACGGGTGTTTACACTGCAGTCTGTATCCCTATTACAGTGCATACTGACAGGTATTTACACTGCAGTCTGTATCCCTATTACAGTGTGTACTGACGAGTGTTTACGCTGCAGACTATATCCCTATTGCAGTGCATACTGAGGGGTGTTTACACTGCAGTCTGTATCCCTAATACTGTGCGTACTGACAGGTATTTACACTGCAGTCCGAATCCCCATTACAGTGACTACTGAGTGGTGTTTACACTGCAGTCTGTATCGCTATTACAGAGCGTACTGACGGGTGTTTACACTGCAGTCTGTATCCCTATTACAGTGCGTACTGACGGGTGTTTACACTGCAGTCTGTATCCCTATTACAGGTCGTACTGATGGGTGTTAACACTGCAGTCTGTATCCCTATTACATTGTGTACAGATGGGTGATTACACTGCAGTCTGTATCCCTATTACAGTGCGTACTGACGGGTGTTTACACTGCAGTCTGTATCCCTATTACAGTGCGTACTGACGGGTGTTTACACTGCAGTCTGTATCCCTATTACAGCGCGTTCTGACGGGTGTTTACACTGCAGTCTGTATCCCTGTTACAGGGCGTTCTGACGGGTGTTTACACTGCAATCTGCATCCCTTTACATTGCGTACAGATGGGTGTTTACACTGCAGTCTGCATCCCTATTACAGTGCGTACTGATGGGTGTTTACACTGCACTCTGTATCCCTATTACGGTGACGACTGAGGGGTGTTTACACTGCAGTCTGAATCCCTATTACAGTGCGTACTGACGGGTGTTTTCACTGCAGTCTATATCCGCATTACAGTGTGTACTGATGAGTGTTGACGCTGCAGACTATATCCCTATTGCAGTGCATACTGAGGGGTGTTTACACTGCAGTCTGTATCCCTATTACAGTGCGTACTGACAGGTATTTACACTGCAGTCTGTATCCCTATTACATGACTACTGAGTGGTGTTTACACTGCAGTCTGTATCCCTATTACAGCGCGTACTGACGGGTGTTTAAACTGCAGTCTGTATCCCTATTACAGTGCGTACTGACGGGTGTTTTCACTGCTGTCTGTATCCTTATTACAGTGCGTACTGACGGGTGTTTACACTGCAGTCCGTATTCCTATTACAGTACACTGAGATGGGTGTTTGCGCTGCAGTCTGTATCCCTATTACAGTACACAGTCTATATCGTTATTACAGTGAGTACTGATGGCTGTTTACATTGCAGTCTGTATCCCTATTACAGTGCGTACTGACGGGTGTCTATACTGCAGTCTATATCCCTATTACAGTGCGCACTGAGGGGTGTTTACACTGCAGTCTGTATCCCTATTACAGTGCATACTGATGGTTGTTTACATTGCAGTCTGTATCCCTATTACAGTGCGTACTGATGGGTGTCTATACTGCAGTCTATATCCCTATTACAGTGCGTACTGATGGTTGTTTACATTGTAGTCTGTATCCCTATTACAGTGCGTACTGACGGGTGTCTATACTGCAGTCTATATCCCTATTACAGTTTGTAATGATGGGTGTTTACACTGCAGTCTGTATCCCTATTACAGTGCGTACTGACGGGTGTTTTCACTGCAGTCTATATCTGCATTACAGTGTGTAATGATGAGTGTTTTCACTGCAGTCTATATCCGCATTACAGTGTGTAATGATGAGTGTTTACGCTGCAGACTATATCCCTATTGCAGTGCATACTGAGGGGTGTTTACACTGCAGTCTATATCCGCATTACAGTGTGTAATGATGAGTGTTTACGCTGCAGACTATATCCCTATTGCAGTGCATACTGACGGGTGTTTACACTGCAGTCTGTATCCCTATTACAGTGCATACTGACAGGTATTTACACTGCAGTCTGTATCCCTATTACAGCGACTACTGAGTGGTGTTTGCACTGCAGTCTGTATCCCTATTACCGTGCGTACTGACGGTTGTTTACACTACAGTTGCTATCCCTAATACTATGCGTAATGAAAGGTACACTGCAGTCTGTATCGCTATTACAGTGTGTACTGCAGTCTGCATCACTATTACAGTGCAAACAGACAGGTGTTTACACTGCAGTCTGTATCCCTATTACAGTGCCTACTGATGGGTGTTTACACTGCAGTCTGTATCCCTCTTTCAGTGCATATGTACGGGTGTTTACACTGCAGTCTGTATCCCTATTATAGTCCAAATTAACAGGTGTTTACACTGCAGTCAATATCCCTATTACAATGTGTACTGACCGGTGTTTACACTGCAGTCTGTATCCCTTTTATAGTGCAAAATGACTGGTGTTTATACGGCAGTCTGTATCCCTATTACAGTGCGTAGTGACGAGTGTTTAAACTGCAGTCTGTATCCCTATTACAGTGCGTACTGACGGGTGTTTACACTGCTGTCTGTATCCCTATTACAGTGCATACTGACGGGTGTTTACACTACAGTCTGTATCCTTATTACAATGCGTACTGACGGGTGTTTACACTGCTGTCTGTATCCCTATTACAGTGTGTACCAACAGGTGTTTACACTGCAGTCTGTATCCCTATTACAGTGTGTACTGAGGGGTGTTTACACTGCAGTCTGTATCCCTATTACAGTGCGTACAGATGGGTGTTTACACTGCAGTCTGTATCGCTATTACAGTGCATACTGCAGTCTGCATCCCTATTACAGTGCGTATACATGGGTGTTTACACTGCAGTCTGTATCCCTATTACAGTGAGGACTGACAGGTGTTTACACTGCAGTCTGTATCCCTATTACAGTGCGTACTGAGCGGTGTTTACACTGCCGTCTGTATCCATATTACCGTGCATAGTGATGGGTGTTTACACTGCAGTCTGTATCCCTATTACAGTGTGTACTGAGCGGTGTTTACACTGCTGTCTGTGTCCCTATTACAGTGTGTACTGATGGGTATTTACACTGCAGTCTTTATCCATATTACAGTGCGTACTGACGGGTGTTTACACTGCAGTCTGTATCCCTATTTCGGTGACGACTGAGGGGTGTTTACACTGCAGACTATATTCCTATTAGAGGGCGTACTGAGTGGTGTTTACACTGCAGTCTGTATCCCTAATACTGTGCGTACTGACAGGTATTTACACTGCAGTCTGTATCCCTATTACAGTGACTACTGAGTGGTGTTTACACTGCAGTCTGTATCGCTATTACAGCGCGTACTGACGGGTGTTTACACTGCAGTCTGTATCCCTATTACAGTGTGTATTGACGGATGTTTATACTGCAGTCGGTATCCCTATTACCGCGCATACTGATGGGTGTTTACACTGCAGTCTGTATCCCTATTACAGGTCGTACTGAGGGGTGTTAACACTGCAGTTTGTATCCCTATTACAGTGCATACAGACAGGTGTTTACACTGCAGTCTGTATCCCTATTACAGCGCGTACTGACGGGTGTTTACACTGCAATTTGCATCCCCATTACATTGTGTACAGATGGGTGATTACACTGCAGTCTGTATCCCTATTACAGTGCGTACTGACGGGTGTTTACACTGCAGTCTGTATCCCTATTACAGTGCGTACTGACGGGTGTTTACACTGCAGTCTGTATCCCTATTACAGTGCGTACTGAGCGGTGTTTACACTGCAGTCTGTATCCATATTACCGTGCATAGTGATGGGTGTTTACACTGCAGTCTGTATCCCTATTACAGTGTGTACTGAGGGGTGTTTACACTGCAGTCTGTATCCCTATTACAGTGCATACTGACAGGTGTTTACACTGCAGTCGGTATCCTTATTACTGTGCGTACTGACGGGTGTTTACACTGCAGTCTGTATCCCTATTACAGCGCGTACTGACGGGTGTTTACACTGCAGTCTGTATCCCTATTACAGCGCGTACAGACGGGTGTTTACACTGCACTCTGTATCCTTATTACTGTGCATAGTGATGGCTGTTTACACCGCAGTCTGTATCCCTATTACGGTGACGACTGAGGGGTGTTTACACTGCAATCTGAATCCCTATTACAGTGCGTAATGACTGGTGTTTTCACTGCAGTCTATATCCGCATTACAGTGTGTACTGATGAGTGTTGCCGCTGCAGACTATATCCCTATTGCAGTGCATATTGAGGGGTGTTTTCACTGCTGTCTATATCCGCATTACAGTGTGTAATGATGAGTGTTTACGCTGCAGACTATATCCCTATTGCAGTGCATATTGAGGGGTGTTTTCACTGCAGTCTATATCCGCATTACAGTGTGTAATGATGAGTGTTTACGCTGCAGACTATATCCCTATTGCAGTGCATACTGAGGGGTGTTTACACTGCAGTCTATATCCGCATTACAGTGCGTACTGACGGGTGTTTACACTGCAGACTATATCGCTATTGCAGTGCATACTGAGGGGTGTTTACACTGCAGTCTGTATCGGTATTACAGCGCATACTGACGGGAGTTTACACTGCTGTCTGTATCCCTATTACAATGTGTACTGACCGGTGTTTACACTGCAGTCTGTATCCCTTTTATAGTGCAAAATGACTGGTGTTTATACGGCAGTCTGTATCCCTATTACAGTGCGTAGTGACGAGTGTTTAAACTGCAGTCTGTATCCCTATTACAGTGCGTACTGACGGGTGTTTACACTGCTGTCTGTATCCCTATTACAGTGCATACTGACGGGTGTTTACACTACAGTCTGTATCCTTATTACAATGCGTACTGACGGGTGTTTACACTGCTGTCTGTATCCCTATTACAGTGTGTACCAACAGGTGTTTACACTGCAGTCTGTATCCCTATTACAGTGTGTACTGAGGGGTGTTTACACTGCAGTCTGTATCCCTATTACAGTGCGTACAGATGGGTGTTTACACTGCAGTCTGTATCCCTATTACAGTGCGTACTGACGGGTGATAACTCTGCAGTTTGTATCCCTAATACTCTGCGTAATGACAGTTACACTGCAGTCTGTATCGCTATTACAGTGCATACTGCAGTCTGCATCCCTATTACAGTGCGTATACATGGGTGTTTACACTGCAGTCTGTATCCCTATTACAGTGAGGACTGACAGGTGTTTACACTGCAGTCTGTATCCCTATTACAGTGCGTACTGAGCGGTGTTTACACTGCCGTCTGTATCCATATTACCGTGCATAGTGATGGGTGTTTACACTGCAGTCTGTATCCCTATTACAGTGTGTACTGAGCGGTGTTTACACTGCTGTCTCTGTCCCTATTACAGTGCGTACTGATGGGTATTTACACTGCAGTCTTTATCCATATTACAGTGCGTACTGACGGGTGTTTACACTGCAGTCTGTATCCCTATTTCGGTGACGACTGAGGGGTGTTTACACTGCAGACTATATTCCTATTAGAGGGCGTACTGAGTGGTGTTTACACTGCAGTCTGTATCCCTAATACTGTGCGTACTGACAGGTATTTACACTGCAGTCTGTATCCCTATTACAGTGACTACTGAGTGGTGTTTACACTGCAGTCTGTATCGCTATTACAGCGCGTACTGACAGGTGTTTACACTGCAGTCTGTATCCCTATTACAGTGTGTATTGACGGATGTTTATACTGCAGTCGGTATCCCTATTACCGCGCATACTGATGGGTGTTTACACTGCAGTCTGTATCCCTATTACAGGTCGTACTGAGGGGTGTTAACACTGCAGTTTGTATCCCTATTACAGTGCATACAGACAGGTGTTTACACTGCAGTCTGTATCCCTATTACAGCGCGTACTGACGGGTGTTTACACTGCAATTTGCATCCCCATTACATTGTGTACAGATGGGTGATTACACTGCAGTCTGTATCCCTATTACAGTGCGTACTGACGGGTGTTTACACTGCAGTCTGTATCCCTATTACAGTGCGTACTGACGGGTGTTTACACTGCAGTCTGTATCCCTATTACAGTGCGTACTGAGCGGTGTTTACACTGCAGTCTGTATCCATATTACCGTGCATAGTGATGGGTGTTTACACTGCAGTCTGTATCCCTATTACAGTGTGTACTGAGGGGTGTTTACACTGCAGTCTGTATCCCTATTACAGTGCATACTGACAGGTGTTTACACTGCAGTCGGTATCCTTATTACTGTGCGTACTGACGGGTGTTTACACTGCAGTCTGTATCCCTATTACAGCGCGTACTGACGGGTGTTTACACTGCAGTCTGTATCCCTATTACAGCGCGTACAGACGGGTGTTTACACTGCACTCTGTATCCTTATTACTGTGCATAGTGATGGCTGTTTACACCGCAGTCTGTATCCCTATTACGGTGACGACTGAGGGGTGTTTACACTGCAATCTGAATCCCTATTACAGTGCGTAATGACTGGTGTTTTCACTGCAGTCTATATCCGCATTACAGTGTGTACTGATGAGTGTTGACGCTGCAGACTATATCCCTATTGCAGTGCATATTGAGGGGTGTTTTCACTGCTGTCTATATCCGCATTACAGTGTGTAATGATGAGTGTTTACGCTGCAGACTATATCCCTATTGCAGTGCATATTGAGGGGTGTTTTCACTGCAGTCTATATCCGCATTACAGTGTGTAATGATGAGTGTTTACGCTGCAGACTATATCCCTATTGCAGTGCATACTGAGGGGTGTTTACACTGCAGTCTATATCCGCATTACAGTGCGTACTGACGGGTGTTTACACTGCAGACTATATCGCTATTGCAGTGCATACTGAGGGGTGTTTACACTGCAGTCTGTATCGGTATTACAGCGCATACTGACGGGAGTTTACACTGCTGTCTGTATCCCTATTACAGTGCATACTGACGGGTGTTTACACTGCAGTCTGTCTCCCTATTACAGTGTGTAATGACGGGTGTTTACACTGCAGTCTGTATCGCTATTACAGCGCGTACTGACGGTTGTTTACACTGCAGCCTGTATCCCTATTACAGTGCGTACTGACGGGTGTTTACACTGCAGTCTGTATCCCTATTACAGTGCGTACTGATGGGTGTTTGCACTGCAGTCTGTATCCCTATTACAATGCGTACTGACGGGTGTTTACATTGCAGTCTGTATCCCTATTACAGTGCGTACTGACGGGTGTTTACACTGCAGTCTGCATCGCTATTACAGCGCGTACTGAGGGGTGTTTACACTGCAGTCTGTATCCCTGTTACAGGGCGTTATGACGGGTGTTTACACTGCACTCTGTATCCCTATTACTGTGCATAGTGATAGCTGTTTACACTGCAGTCTGTATCCCTATTACAGTGACGACTGAGGGGTGTTTACACTGCAGTCTGAATCCCTATTACAGTGAGTACTGACGGGTGTTTTCACTGCAGTCTGTATCCCTATTACAGTGCGTACTGAGGGGTGTTTACACTGTAGTCTCCATCCCTATTACTGTGCGTACTGAGGGGTGTTCACACTGCAGTCTATATCCCTATTACAGTGCGTACTGACCGGTGTTTACGCTACAGTCTGTATCCTTATTACAGTGCCTATTGAATGGTGTTTAAACTGCAGTCTGTATCCCTATTACAGTGCATACTGACGGGTGTTTACACTGCAGTCTGTATCCCTATTACAGTGCGTACCGACGGGTGTTTACACTGCAGTCTATATCCATATTACAGTGCGTACTGACGGGTGTTTACACTACAGTCTGTATCCTTATTACAATGCGTACTGACGGATGTTTACACTGCTGTCTGTATCCCTATTGCAGTGTGGACCGACGGGTGTTTACACTGCATTCTGTATCCCTATTACAGTGTGTACTGAGCGGTGTTTACACTGCAGTCTATATCCCTATTACAGTGCGTACTGACCGGTGTTTACACTGCAGTTTGTATCCATATTACAGTGGGTACTGACGGGTGTTTACACTGCAGTCTGTATCCATATTACAGTGCGTACTGACGGGTGTTTACACTGCAGTCTGTATCCCTATTACAGTGCATACTGAAGGGTGTTTACACTGCAGTCTGTATGCCTATTACAGTGCGTATTGAGGGGTGTTTACACTGCAGTCGGTATCCTTATTACTGTGCGTACTGACGGGTGTTTACACTGCAGTCTGTATCCCTATTACAGCGCGTACTGACGGGTGTTTACACTGCAGTCTGTATGCCTATTACAGTGCATATTGACAGATGTTTATACTGTAGCCTGTATCCCTATTACCGTGCGTACTGACGGGTGTTTACACTGCAGTTTGTAACCCTAATACTACGCGTAATGACTGCAGTCTGTATCGACATTACAGTGCGTACTGCAGTCTGCATCCCTATTACAGTGCGTACTGACAGGTGCTTACACTGCTGTCTGTATCCCTATTACAGTGCGTACTGACGGGTGTTTATACTGCAGTGTGTATCCATATAACAGTGCGTACTGACGGGTGTTTACACTGCAGTCTCTATCCCTATTACAGTGCAAACTGACGGGTGTTTACATTGTAATCTCTGTCCCAAATCCAGTGCGTACTGAGGGGTTTTTACACTGCAGTCTGTATCCCCATTACTGTGCGTATTGAGGGGTGTTTACACTGCAGTCGGTATCCTTATTACTGTGCGTACTGACGGGTGTTTACACTGCAGTCTGTATCCCTATTACAGCGCGTACTGACGGGTGTTTACACTGCAGTCTGTATGCCTATTACAGTGCATATTGACAGATGTTTATACTGTAGCCTGTATCCCTATTACCGTGCGTACTGACGGGTGTTTACACTGCAGTCTGTATGCCTATTACAGTGCATATTGACAGATGTTTATACTGTAGCCTGTATCCCTATTACCGTGCGTACTGACGGGTGTTTACACTGCAGTTTGTAACCCTAATACTACGCGTAATGACTGCAGTCTGTATCGACATTACAGTGCGTACTGCAGTCTGCATCCCTATTACAGTGCGTACTGACAGGTGTTTACACTGCTGTCTGTATCCCTATTACAGTGCGTACTGATGTGCGTTTGCACTGCAGTCTGTATCCCTATTACAGTGTGTACTGAGGGGTATTTACACTGCAGTCTGTATCCCTACTACAGTGCGTACTGACGGGTGTTTACACTGCAGTTGCTATCCCTAATACTATGCGTAATGAAAGGTACACTGCAGTCTGCATCGCTATTACAGTGCGTACTGCAGTCTGCATCCCTATTACAGTGCAAACTGACGGGTGTTTACACTGCAGTCTGTATCCCTATTACAGTGCATACTGATGGGTGTTTACACTGCAGTCTGTATCCCTATTACAGTCCAAAATAAGAGGTGTTAACACTGCAGTCTGTATCCCTATTACAGTGCGTACTGATGGGTGTTTACACTGCTGTCTGTGTCCCTGTTATAGTGCGTACTGACGGGTGTTTACCCTGTAATCTCTATCCCTATTCCAGTGCGTACTGAGGGCTTTTTACACTGCAGTCTGTATCCCTATTACAGTGCGTACTGACGGGTGTTTACGCTACAGTCTGTATCCCTATTACAGTGCATACTGACGGGTGTTTACACTGCTGTCTGTATCCCTATTACAGTACGTACCGACGGGTGTTTACACTGCAGTCTATATCCATATTACAGTGCGTACTGACGGTTGTTTACACTACAGTCTGTATCCTTATTACAATGCGTACTGACGGGTGTTTACACTGCTGTCTGTATCCCTATTACAGTGTGGACCGACGGGTATTTACATTGCAGCTGTATCCCTATTACAGTGTACTGAGCGGTGTTTACACTGCAGTCTGTATCCCCATTACAGTGCATACTGACGTGTGTTTATACTGCAGTGTGTATCCATATAACAGTGCGTACTGACGGGTGTTTACACTGCAGTCTCTATCCCTATTACAGTGCAAACTGACGGGTGTTTACACTGTAATCTCCGTCCCAAATCCAGTGCGTACTGAGGGGTTTTTACACTGCAGTCTGTATCCCCATTACTGTGCGTACTGAGGGGTGTTTACACTGCAGTCTATCTCCCTATTACAGTGCGTACTGACGGGTGTTTACGCGACAGTCTGTATCCTTATTACAGTGCATACTGATGGGTGTTTACACTGCTGTCTGTATCCCTATTACAGAGTGTACCGACGGGTGTTTACACTGCAGTCTGCAACCATATTACAGTGCGTACCGACAGGTGTTTACACTGCAGTTAATATCCATATTACAGTGCGTACTGAGTGGTGTTTATACTACAGTCTGTATCCTTATTACAGTGCGTACTGACGGGTGTTTACACTGCAGTCTGCAACCGTATTACAATGCATACTGACGGGTGTTTACACTGTTGTCTGTATCCCTATTACAGTGTGGACCGACGGGTGTTTACACTGCAGTCTATATCCCTATTACACTGCGTACTAACGGGTGCTACACTGCAGTCTATATCCCTAATACAGTGCTTACTGATGGGTGTTTACACTGCAGTCTATATCCCTATTACACTGCGTACTAACGGGTGCTACACTGCAGTCTATATCCCAATTACAGTGCGTACTGACGGGTGTTTACACTGCACTCTGTATCCCTATTACTGTGCATAGTGATGGCTGTTTACACCGCAGTCTGTATCCCTATTATGGTGACGACTGAGGGGTGTTTACACTGCAGTCTGAATCCCTATTACAGTGCGTACTGACGGGTGTTTTCACTGCAGTCTATATCCGCATTACAGTGTGTACTGATGAGTGTTGACGCTGCAGACTATATCCCTATTGCAGTGCATACTGAGGGGTGTTTTCACTGCAGACTATATCCGCGTTACAGTGTGTAATGAAGAGTGTTTACGCTGCAGACTGTATCCCTATTACAGTGTGTACTGACGGGTGTTTTCACTGCAGTCTATATCCGCATTACAGTGTGTACTGATGAGTGTTGACGCTGCAGACTATATCCCTATTGCAGTGCATACTGAGGGGTGTTTACACTGCAGTCTGTATCCCTAATACTGTGCATACTGACAGGTATTTACACTGCAGTCTGTATCCCTATTACAGTGCGTACTGATCGGTGTTTACACTGCAGTCTGCATCCCTATTACAGTGCGTACTGAAGGGTGTTTACACTGCAGTCTGTATCCACATTACAGTGCATACTGACGGGTGTTTACACTGCAGTCTGTATCCCTATTACAGTGTGTACTGATGGGTGTTTACACTGCAGTCTGTATCTCTATTCCAGTGTGTACTGAGTGGTGTTTACACTGCAGTCTGTATCGCTATTACAGCGCATACTGAGGGGTATTTACACATCAGTCTGTATCCCTCTTTCAGTGCGTACTGATGGGTGTTTACACTGCAGTCTATATCCCTATTACAGTGTGTACTGACGGGTGTTTACACTGCAGTCTGTATCCCTATTACAGTGTGTACTGACGAGTGTTTACACTGTAGTCTGCATCCCTCTTACAGTGCCTGCTGACAGGTGTTTACACTGCAGTCTGTATCCCTATTATAGTGCAAAATGACTGGTGTTTACACTGCAGTCTGTATCCCTAATACAGTGCGTACTGATGGGAGTTTACACTGCAGTCTGTATCGCTATTACAGTGCGTACTGATGGGTGTTTACACTGCAGTCTGCATCCCTATTACAGTGCGTACAGATGGGTGATTACACTGCAGTCTGTATCCCTATTACAGTGTGTATTGACGGGTGTTTACACTACAGTCTGTATCCCTATTACAGTGCGTACTGACGGTGGTTTACACTGCTGTCTGTATCCCTATTACAGTGTGGACCGACGGGTGTTTACACTGCAGTCTGTATCCCTATTACAGTGCATACTGACGGGTGTTTACACTGCAGACTGTATCCCTATTACAGTGCGTACAGACGGGTGTTTACGCTGAAGTCTGTATCCCTATTACAGTGCGTACTGACGGGTGTTTACACCGGCGTCTGTATCACTATTACAGTGCATATTGACGGATGTTTATACTGCAGTCTGTATCCCTATTACCGTGCGTACTGATGGGTGCTTGCACTGCAGTTTGTATCCCTAATACTCTGCGTAATGACAGGTACACTGCAGTCTGTATCGCTAATACAGTGCATACTGACGGGTGTTTACGCTGCAGTCTGTATCCCTATTACAGTCCGTACTGACGGGTGTTTACACTGCAGTCTGCGTCCCTATAACAGTGTGTAGTGACGGGTATTTACACTGCAGTCTGTATCCCTATTACAGTCCGTACTGATGGGTGTTCACACTGCAGTCTGTATCCCTATTACAGTGTGTAGTGATGGATGTTTACCCTGCAGTCTGTATCCCTATTACAGTCCATACTGACGGGTGTTTACACTGCAGTCTGTATCCCTATTACAGTGCATACTGATGGGTGTTTACACTGCAGTCTGTATCCCTATTACAGTGCGTACTGACCGGTATTTACGCTGCAGTCTGTATCCATATCACAGTGCGCACTGACGGGTGTTTACACTGCAGTCTCTATCCCTATTACAGTGCGTACTGACGGGTGTCTATACTGCAGTCTACATCCCTATTACAGTGCGTACTGACGGGTGTTTTCACTGCAGTCTATATCGGCATTACAGTGTATACTGACGGGTGTCTATACTGCAGTCTATATCCCTATTACAGTATGTACCGACAGGTGTTTACACTGCAGTCAATATCCATATTACAATGCGTACTGACGGGTGTTTACACAGCAGTCTGTATCCCTATTACAGTGTGGACCGTCGGGTGTTTACACTGCAGTCTGTATCCCTATTACAGTGCGTACTGACGAGTGTTTACACTGTAGTCTGCATCCCTCTTACAGTGCCTGCTGACAGGTGTTTACACTACAGTCTGCGTCCCTCTTTCAGTGCAAATGTACAGGTGTTTACACTGCATTCTGTATCCCTATTATAGTGCAAAATGACTGGCGTTTATACTGCAGTCTGTATCCCTATTACAGTGCGTACTGATGGGTGTTAACACTACAGTCTGTATCCCTATTACAGTGTGTACTGACGGGTGTTTACACTGCAGTCTGTATCCCTATTACAGTGCGTACTGACGGGTGTTTACACTGCTGTCTGTATCCCTATTACAGTGTTGACCGACGGGTGTTTACACAGCAGTCTGTATCCCTATTACAGTGCCTACTGACAGGTGTTTACATTTCAGTCTGTATCCCTATTACAGTGCGTACTGACGGGTGTTTACACTGCAATTGCTATCCCTAATGCTATGCGTAATGAAAGGTACACTGCAGTCTGCATCACTATTACAGTGCGTACTGCAGTCTGTATCCCTATTACAGTGCAAACTGACGGGTGTTTACACTGCAGTCTGTATCGCTATTACAGTGCATATTGCAGGATGTTTATACTGCAGTCTGTATCCCTATTACCGTGCGTACTGACGGGTGCTTACACTGCAGTTTGTATCCCTAATACTCTGCGTAATGACAGGTACACTGCAGTCTGTATCGCTATTACAGTGCGTACTGCAGTCTGTATCCCTATGACAGTGCGTACAGACGGGTGTTTACACTGCAGTCTGTATCCCTATTACATAGCGTACTGACGGGTGTTTACACTACAGTCTGTATCCTTATTACAATGCGTACTGACGGGTGTTTACACTGCTGTCTGTATCCCTACTACAGTGTGGACCGACGGGTGTTTACACTGCAGTCTGTATCCCTATTACAGTGCATACTGACGGGTGGTTACACTGCAGTCTGTATCCCAATTACAGTGCGTACTGACGGGTGTTTACACTACAGCCTGTATCCTTATTACAATGCGTACTGACGGGTATTTACACTGCTGTCTGTATCCCTATTACAGTGTGGACCGACGGGTGTTTACACTGCAGTCTTTATCCCTATTACAGTGCGTACTGATGGGTGTTTACACTACAGTCTGTATCCTTATTACAGTGCGTACTGATGGGTGTTTAAACTGCAGTCTGTATCCCTATTACATTGCGTACTGACGGGTGTTTATACTGCTGTCTGTATCCCTATTACAGTGTGGACCGACGGGTGTTTACACTCCAGTCTGTATCCCTATTACAGTGCATACTGACGTGTGTTTACACTTCAGTCTGTATCCCTATTACAGTGCGTACTGATGGGTGTTTACACTACAGTCTGTATCCTTATTACAATGCGTACTGACGGGTGTTTACACTGCTGTCTGTATCCCTATTACGGTGTGGACCGACGGGTGTTTACACTGCAGTTTGTATCCCTATTACAGTGTGTACTGAGGTGTGTTGACACTGCAGTCTGTATCCCTATTACAGTGCGTACTGACGGTGGTTTACACTGCAGTTGCTATCCCTAATACTATGCGTAATGAAAGGTACACTGCAGTCTGTATCACTATTAGAGTGCGTACTGCAGTCTGCATCCCTATTACAGTGCAAACTGACGGGTGTTTACACTGCAGTCTGTATCCCTATTACAGTGCATACTGACGTGTGTTTACACTGCCGTTTGTATCCCTATTACAGTGTGTACAGACGGGTGTTTACACTGCAGTCTATATCCCTATTACAGTGCGTACTGACGGGTGTTTACACTGCAGTCTCTATCCCTATTACAGTGCATACTGATGGGTGTCTATACTGCAGTCTACATCCCTATTACAGTGCGTGCTGACGGGTGTTTTCACTGCAGTCTATATCGGCATTACAGTGCGTACGGACGGGTGTTTACGCGACAGTCTGTATCCTTATTACAGTGTGTACTGATGGGTTTTTACACTGCAGTCTGTATCCCTATTACAGTGTGTACCGACGGGTGTTTACAGTGCAGTCTGCAACCGTATTACAGTATGTACCGACGGGTGTATACACTGCAGTCAATATCCATATTACAGTGCGTACTGACAGGTGTTTATACTACAGTCTGTATCCTTATTACAATGCATACTGACGGGTGTTTACACTGCTGTCTGTATCCCTATTACAGTGTGGACTGACGGGTGTTTACACTGCAGTCTGTATCCCTATTACAGTGTGTACTGAGCGGTGTTTACACTGCAGTCTGTATCCCTATTACAGTGCGTACTGACGGGTGTTTACACTCCAGTCTGTATCCCTATTACAGTGCGTACTGATGGGTGTTCACACTGTAGTCTGCATCCCTCTTACAGTGCCTGCTGACAGGTGTTTACACTACAGTCTGTGTCCCTCTTTCAGTGCAAATGTACAGGTGTTTACACTACTGTCTGTATCCCTATTATAGTGCAAAATGACTGGTGTTTATACTGCAGTCTGTATCCCTAATACAGTGCGTTCTGATGGGTGTTTACACTACAGTCTGTATCCCTATTACAGTGCGTACTGAGCGGTGTTTACACTGCAGTCTGTATCCCTATTACAGTGCGTACTGATGGGTGTTTACACTGCAGTCTGTATCCCTATTACAGTGCGTACTGACGGGTGTTTACGCTAGTCTGTATCCCTATTACAGTGCGTACTGACGGGTGTTTACACTGCAGTCTATATCCTTATTAAAGTGCGTACTGACGGGTGTTTACGCTAGTCTGTATCCCTATTACAGTGCATACTGACGGGTGTTTACACTGCAGTCTCTATCCCTATTACAGTGCGTACTGACGGGTGTTTACACTGCAGTCTCTATCCCTATTACAGTGCGTACTGACGGGTGTTCTCACTGCAGTCTATATCGGCATTACAGTGTATACTGACGGGTGTCTATACTGCAGTCTATATCCCTATTACAGTGCGTACGGACGGGTGTTTACGCGACAGTCTGTATCCTTATTACAGTGTGTACTGATGGGTTTTTACACTGCAGTCTGTATCCCTATTACAGTGTGTACCAACGGGTGTTAACACTGCAGTCTGCAACCGTATTACAGTATGTACCGACGGGTGTTTACACTGCAGTCAATATCCATATTACAATGCGTACTGACGGGTGTTTACACTGCTGTCTGTATCCCTATTACAGTGTGTACTGAGCGGTGTTTACACTGCAGTCTGTATCCCTATTACAGTGCGTACTGACGGGTGTTTACACTGCAGTCTGTATCCACATTACAGTGTGGACCGTCGGGTGTTTACACTGCAGTCTGTATCCCTATTACAGTGTGTACTGATGGGTGTTTACACTGCAGTCTGTATCCCTATTACAGTGTGTACTGAGCGGTGTTTACACTGCAGTCTGTATCCCTATTACAGTGCGTACTGACGGGTGTTTACACTGCAGTCTGTATCCACATTACAGTGTGGACCGTCGGGTGTTTACACTGCAGTCTGTATCCCTATTACAGTGTGTACTGATGGGTGTTTACACTGCAGTCTGTATCCCTATTACAGTGTGTACTGAGCGGTGTTTACACTGCAGTCTGTATCCCTATTACAGTGCGTACTGACGGGTGTTTACACTGCAGTCTGTATCCACATTACAGTGTGGACCGTCGGGTGTTTACACTGCAGTCTGTATCCCTATTACAGTGTGTACTGAGCGGTGTTTACACTGCAGTCTGTATCCCTATTACAGTGCGTACTGACGAGTGTTTACACTGTAGTCTGCATCCCTCTTACAGTGCCTGCTGACAGGTGTTTACATTACAGTCTGTGTCCCTCTTTCAGTGCAAATGTACAGGTGTTTACACTGCATTCTGTATCCCTATTATAGTGCAAAATGACTGGCGTTTATACTGCAGTCTGTATCCCTATTACAGTGCGTACTGATGGGTGTTTACACTACAGTCTGTATCCCTATTACAGTGCGTACGGACGGGTGTTTACACTACTGTCTGTATCCCTATTACAGTGCGTACTGACGGGTGTTTACACTACAGTCTGTATCCTTATTACAATGCGTACTGACGGGTGTTTACACTGCTGTCTGTATCCCTATTACGGTGTGGACCGACGGGTGTTTACGCTGCAGTTTGTATCCCTATTACAGTGTGTACTGAGGGGTGTTTACACTGCAGTCTGTATCCCTATTACAGTGCGTACTGCCGGTGGTTTACACTGCATTTGCTATCCCTAATACTATGCGTAATGTAAGGTACACTGCAGTCTGTATCGCTATTACAGTGCATATTGCAGGATGTTTATACTGCAGTCTGTATCCCTATTACCGTGCGTACTGACGGGTGCTTACACTGCAGTTTGTATCCCTAATACTCTGCGTAATGACAGGTACACTGCAGTCTGTATGCCTATTACAGTGCATATTGACAGATGTTTATACTGTAGCCTGTATCCCTATTACCGTGCGTACTGACGGGTGTTTACACTGCAGTTTGTAACCCTAATACTACGCGTAATGACTGCAGTCTGTATCGACATTACAGTGCGTACTGCAGTCTGCATCCCTATTACAGTGCGTACTGACAGGTGTTTACACTGCTGTCTGTATCCCTATTACAGTGCGTACTGATGTGCGTTTGCACTGCAGTCTGTATCCCTATTACAGTGTGTACTGAGGGGTATTTACACTGCAGTCTGTATCCCTACTACAGTGCGTACTGACGGGTGTTTACACTGCAGTTGCTATCCCTAATACTATGCGTAATGAAAGGTACACTGCAGTCTGCATCGCTATTACAGTGCGTACTGCAGTCTGCATCCCTATTACAGTGCAAACTGACGGGTGTTTACACTGCAGTCTGTATCCCTATTACAGTGCATACTGATGGGTGTTTACACTGCAGTCTGTATCCCTATTACAGTCCAAAATAAGAGGTGTTAACACTGCAGTCTGTATCCCTATTACAGTGCGTACTGATGGGTGTTTACACTGCTGTCTGTGTCCCTGTTATAGTGCGTACTGACGGGTGTTTACCCTGTAATCTCTATCCCTATTCCAGTGCGTACTGAGGGCTTTTTACACTGCAGTCTGTATCCCTATTACAGTGCGTACTGACGGGTGTTTACGCTACAGTCTGTATCCCTATTACAGTGCATACTGACGGGTGTTTACACTGCTGTCTGTATCCCTATTACAGTACGTACCGACGGGTGTTTACACTGCAGTCTATATCCATATTACAGTGCGTACTGACGGTTGTTTACACTACAGTCTGTATCCTTATTACAATGCGTACTGACGGGTGTTTACACTGCTGTCTGTATCCCTATTACAGTGTGGACCGACGGGTATTTACATTGCAGCTGTATCCCTATTACAGTGTACTGAGCGGTGTTTACACTGCAGTCTGTATCCCCATTACAGTGCATACTGACGTGTGTTTATACTGCAGTGTGTATCCATATAACAGTGCGTACTGACGGGTGTTTACACTGCAGTCTCTATCCCTATTACAGTGCAAACTGACGGGTGTTTACACTGTAATCTCCGTCCCAAATCCAGTGCGTACTGAGGGGTTTTTACACTGCAGTCTGTATCCCCATTACTGTGCGTACTGAGGGGTGTTTACACTGCAGTCTATCTCCCTATTACAGTGCGTACTGACGGGTGTTTACGCGACAGTCTGTATCCTTATTACAGTGCATACTGATGGGTGTTTACACTGCTGTCTGTATCCCTATTACAGAGTGTACCGACGGGTGTTTACACTGCAGTCTGCAACCATATTACAGTGCGTACCGACAGGTGTTTACACTGCAGTTAATATCCATATTACAGTGCGTACTGAGTGGTGTTTATACTACAGTCTGTATCCTTATTACAGTGCGTACTGACGGGTGTTTACACTGCAGTCTGCAACCGTATTACAATGCATACTGACGGGTGTTTACACTGTTGTCTGTATCCCTATTACAGTGTGGACCGACGGGTGTTTACACTGCAGTCTATATCCCTATTACACTGCGTACTAACGGGTGCTACACTGCAGTCTATATCCCTAATACAGTGCTTACTGACAGATGTTTATACTGTAGCCTGTATCCCTATTACCGTGCGTACTGACGGGTGTTTACACTGCAGTTTGTAACCCTAATACTATGCGTAATGTAAGGTACACTGCAGTCTGTATCACTATTCCAGTGCGTACTGCAGTCTGCATCCCTATTACAGTGCAAACTGACGGGTGTTTACACTGCAGTCTGTATCCCTATTACAGTGCATATTGACGGATGTTTATACTGCAGTCTGTATCCCTATTACCGTGCGTACTGACGGGTGCTTACACTGCAGTTTGTATCCCTAATACTCTGCGTAATGACAGGTACACTGCAGTCTGTATCGCTATTACAGTGCGTACTGCAGTCTGCATCCCTATTACAGCGCGTTCAGACGGGTGTTTACACTGCAGTCTGTATCCCTATTACAGTGTGTACTGATGGGTGTTTACACTGCAGTCTGTATCCCTATTACAGTGCGTACTGACGGTGGTTTACACTGCTGTCTGTATCCCTATTACAGTATGGACCGACGGGTGTTTACACTGCAGTCTGTATCCCTATTACAGTGCATACTGACGGGTGGTTACACTGCAGACTGTATCCCTATTACAGTACGTACTGACGGGTGTTTACGCTGCAGTCTGTATCCCTATTACAGTGCGTACTGACGGGTGTTTACACCGCCGTCTGTATCCCTATTACAGTGCATATTGACAGATGTTTATACTGCAGTCTGTATCCCTATTACCGTGCGTACTGACGGGTGTTTACACTGCAGTCTATATCCATATAACAGTGCGTACTGATGGGTGTTTACACTGCAGTCTGTATCCTTATTAAAGTGCGTACTGATGGGTGTTTACACTGCAGTCTGTATCCCTATTACAGTGCGTACTGATGGGTGTTTACACTGCAGTCTGTATCCCTATTACAGTGTGTACTGAGGGGTGTTTACACTGCAGTCCATATCCCTATTACAGTGCGTACTGACGGTGGTTTACACTGCAGTTGCTAACCCTAATACTATGCGTAATGAAAGGTACACTGCAGTCTGTATCACTATTACAGTGCGTACTGCAGTCTGCATCCCTATTACAGTGCAAACTGACGGGTGTTTACAGTGCAGTCTGTATCCCTATTACAGTGCATATTGACGGATGTTTACACTGCAGTCTGTATCCCTATTACAGTGCGTACTGACGGTGGTTTACACTGCAGTTGCTATCCCTAATACTATGCGTAATGAAAGGTACACCGCAGTCTGCATCACTATTACAGTGCGTACTGCAGTCTGCATCCCTATTACAGTGCAAACTGACGGGTGTTTACACTGCAGTCTGTATCCCTATTACAGTGCATACTGACGTGTGTTTACACTTCAGTCTGTATCCCTATTACAGTGCGTACTGACGGGTGTTTATACTACAGTCTGTATCCTTATTACAATGCGTACTGACGGGTGTTTACACTGCTGTCTGTATCCCTATCACGGTGTGGACCGACGGGTGTTTACACTGCAGTCTGTATCCCTATTACAGTGCGTACTGACGGTGGTTTACACTGCAGTTGCTATCCCTAATACTATGCGTAATGAAAGGTACACTGCAGTCTGTATCACTATTACAGTGCGTACTGCAGTCTGCATCCCTATTACAGTGCAAACTGACGGGTGTTTACACTGCAGTCTGTATCCCTATTACAGTGCATATTGATGGATGTTTATACTGCAGTCTATATCCCTATTACAGTGCGTACTGATGGGTGCTTACACTGCAGTTTGTATCCCTATTACAGTGTGTACTGACGGGTGTTTACACTGCAGTCTGTATCCCTATTACAGTGCGTACTGACGGGTGTTTACACTGCAGTCTGTATCCACATTACAGTGTGGACCGTCGGGTGTTTACACTGCAGTCTGTATCCCTATTACACTGTGTACTGATGGGTGTTTACACTGCAGTCTGTATCCCTATTACAGTGTGTACTGAGCGGTGTTTACACTGCAGTCTGTATCCCTATTACAGTGCGTACTGACAGGTGTTTACACTGCAGTCTGTATCCACATTACAGTGTGGACCGTCGGGTGTTTACACTGCAGTCTGTATCCCTATTACAGTGTGTACTGATGGGTGTTTACACTGCAGTCTGTATCCCTATTACAGTGTGTACTGAGCGGTGTTTACACTGCAGTCTGTATCCCTATTACAGTGCGTACTGACGGGTGTTTACACTGCAGTCTGTATCCACATTACAGTGTGGACCGTCGGGTGTTTACACTGCAGTCTGTATCCCTATTACAGTGTGTACTGAGCGGTGTTTACACTGCAGTCTGTATCCCTATTACAGTGCGTACTGACGAGTGTTTACACTGTAGTCTGCATCCCTCTTACAGTGCCTGCTGACAGGTGTTCACATTACAGTCTGTGTCCCTCTTTCAGTGCAAATGTACAGGTGTTTACACTGCATTCTGTATCCCTATTATAGTGCAAAATGACTGGCGTTTATACTGCAGTCTGTATCCCTATTACAGTGCGTACTGATGGGTGTTTACACTACAGTCTGTATCCCTATTACAGTGCGTACGGACGGGTGTTTACACTACTGTCTGTATCCCTATTACAGTGTGGACCGACGGGTGTTTACGCTCCAGTCTGTATCCCTATTACAGTGCATACTGACGGGTGTTTACACTTCAGTCTGTATCCCTATTACAGTGCGTACTGACGGGTGTTTATACTACAGTCTGTATCCTTATTACAATGCGTACTGACGGGTGTTTACACTGCTGTCTGTATCCCTATTACGGTGTGGACCGACGGGTGTTTACGCTGCAGTTTGTATCCCTATTACAGTGTGTACTGAGGGGTGTTTACACTGCAGTCTGTATCCCTATTACAGTGCGTACTGCCGGTGGTTTACACTGCATTTGCTATCCCTAATACTATGCGTAATGTAAGGTACACTGCAGTCTGTATCACTATTACAGTGCGTACTGCAGTCTGCATCCCTATTACAGTGCAAACTGACGGGTGTTTACACTGCAGTCTGTATCCCTATTACAGTGCATATTGACGGATGTTTATACTGCAGTCTGTATCCCTATTACCGTGCGTACTGACGGGTGCTTACACTGCAGTTTGTATCCCTAATACTCTGCGTAATGACAGGTACACTGCAGTCTGTATCGCTATTACAGTGCGTACTGCAGTCTGCATCCCTATTACAGTGCGTTCAGACGGGTGTTTACACTGCAGTCTGTATCCCTATTACAGTGTGTACTGAGGGGTGTTTACACTGCAGTCTGTATCCCTATTACAGTGCGTACTGACGGTGGTTTACACTGCTGTCTGTATCCCTATTACAGTATGGACCGACGGGTGTTTACACTGCAGTCTGTATCCCTATTACAGTGCATACTGACGGGTGGTTACACTGCAGACTGTATCCCTATTACAGTACGTACTGACGGGTGTTTACGCTGCAGTCTGTATCCCTATTACAGTGCGTACTGACGGGTGTTTACACCGCCGTCTGTATCCCTATTACAGTGCATATTGACAGATGTTTATACTGCAGTCTGTATCCCTATTACCGTGCGTACTGACGGGTGTTTACACTGCAGTCTATATCCATATAACAGTGCGTACTGATGGGTGTTTACACTGCAGTCTGTATCCTTATTAAAGTGCGTACTGACGGGTGTTTACACTGCAGTCTGTATCCTTATTACAATGCGTACTGACGGGTGTTTACACTGCTGTCTGTATCCCTATCACGGTGTGGACCGACGGGTGTTTACACTGCAGTCTGTATCCCTATTACAGTGCGTACTGACGGTGGTTTACACTGCAGTTGCTATCCCTAATACTATGCGTAATGAAAGGTACACTGCAGTCTGTATCACTATTACAGTGCGTACTGCAGTCTGCATCCCTATTACAGTGCAAACTGACGGGTGTTTACACTGCAGTCTGTATCCCTATTACAGTGCATATTGATGGATGTTTATACTGCAGTCTATATCCCTATTACAGTGCGTACTGATGGGTGCTTACACTGCAGTTTGTATCCCTATTACAGTGTGTACTGACGGGTGTTTACACTGCAGTCTGTATCCCTATTACAGTGCGTACTGACGGGTGTTTACACTGCTGTCTCTATCCCTATTACAGTGCATACTGATGGGTGTCTATACTGCAGTCTGTATCCCTATTACAGTGCGTGCTGACGGGTGTTTTCACTGCAGTCTATATCGGCATTACAGTGCGTACTGACGGGTGTTTACGCGACAGTCTGTATCCTTATTACAGTGTGTACTGATGGATTTTTACACTGCAGTCTGTATCCCTATTACAGTGTGTACCGACGGGTGTTTACACTGCAGTCTGCAACCGTATTACAGTATGTACCGACGGGTGTATACACTGCAGTCAATATCCATATTACAGTGCGTACTGACAGGTGTTTATACTACAGTCTGTATCCTTATTACAATGCATACTGACGGGTGTTTACACTGCTGTCTGTATCCCTATTACAGTGTGGACTGACGGGTGTTTACACTGCAGTCTGTATCCCTATTACAGTGTGTACTGAGCGGTGTTTACACTGCAGTCTGTATCCCTATTACAGTGCGTACTGACGGGTGTTTACACTCCAGTCTGTATCCCTATTACAGTGCGTACTGACGGGTGTTTACACTGTAGTCTGCATCCGTCTTACAGTGCCTGCTGACAGGTGTTTACACTACAGTCTGTGTCCCTCTTTCAGTGCAAATGTACAGGTGTTTACACTACTGTCTGTATCCCTATTATAGTGCAAAATGACTGGTGTTTACACTGCAGTCTGTATCCCTAATACAGTGTGTACTGACGGGTGTTTATACTGCCGTCTGTATCCCTAATACAGTGCGTACTGATGGGTGTTTACACTACAGTCTGTATCCCTATTACAGTGTGTACTGAGCGGTGTTTACACTGCAGTCTATATCCTTATTAAAGTGCGTACTGATGGGTGTTTACACTGCAGTCTGTATCCCTATTACAGTGTGTACTGACGGGTGTTTACACTGCAGTTTGTATCCTTATTACAGTGCGTACTGACGGGTGTTTACGCTAGTCTGTATCCCTATTACAGTGCGTACTGATGGGTGTTTACACTGCAGTCTATATCCTTATTAAAGTGCGTACTGATGGGTGTTTACACTGCAGTCTGTATCCCTATTACAGTGCGTACTGACGGGTGTTTACGCTAGTCTGTATCCCTATTACAGTGCATACTGACGGGTGTTTACACTGCAGTCTCTATCCCTATTACAGTGCGTACTGACGGGTGTCTATACTGCAGTCTCTATCCCTATTACAGTGCGTGCAGACGGGTGTTTTCACTGCAGTCTATATCGGCATTACAGTGTATATTGACGTGTGTCTATACTGCAGTCTATATCCCTATTACAGTGCGTACTGACGGGTGTTTACGCGACAGTCTGTATCCTTATTACAGTGTGTACTGATGGGTTTTTACACTGCAGTCTGTATCCCTATTACAGTGTGCACCGACGGGTGTTAACACTGCAGTCTGCAACCGTATTACAGTATGTACCGACGGGTGTTTACACTGCAGTCAATATCCATATTACAATGCGTACTGACGGGTGTTTACACTGCTGTCTGTATCCCTATTACAGTGTGGACCGTCGAGTGTTTACACTGCAGTCTGTATCCCTATTACAGTGTGTACTGAGCGGTGTTTACACTGCAGTCTGTATCCCTCTTACAGTGCGTACTGACGAGTGTTTACACTGTAGTCTGCATCCCTCTTACAGTGCCTGCTGACAGGTGTTTACATTACAGTCTGTGTCCCTCTTTCAGTGCAAATGTACAGGTGTTTACACTGCTGTCTGTATCCCTATTATAGTGCAAAATGACTGGCGTTTATACTGCAGTCTGTATCCCTATTACAGTGCGTACTGATGGGTGTTTACACTACAGTCTGTATCCCTATTACAGTGCATACTGACGGGTGTTTACACTTCAGTCTGTATCCCTATTACAGTGCGTACTGACGGGTGTTTACACTGCAGTCTGTATCCTTATTACAATGCGTACTGACGGGTGTTTACACTGCTGTCTGTATCCCTATTACGGTGTGGACCGACGGGTGTTTACACTGCAGTCTGTATCCCTATTACAGTGTGTACTGAGGGGTGTTTACACTGCAGTCTGTATCCCTATTACAGTGCGTGCTGCCGGTGGTTTTCACTGCAGTTGCTATCCCTAATACTATGCGTAATGAAAGGTACACTGCAGTCTGTATCACTATTACAGTGCGTACTGCAGTCTGCATCCCTATTACAGTGCAAACTGACGGGTGTTTACACTGCAGTCTGTATCCCTATTACAGTGCATATTGACGGATGTTTATACTGCAGTCTGTATCCCTATTAACGTGCGTACTGACGGGTGCTTACACTGCAGTTTGTATCCCTAATACTCTGTGTAATGACAGGTACACTGCAGTCTGTATCGCTATTACAGTGCGTACTGCAGTCTGCATCCCTATTACAGTGCGTTCAGACGGGTGTTTACACTGCAGTCTGTATCCCTATTACCGTGTGTACTGACGGGTGTTTACACTACAGTCTGTATCCTTATTACATTGTGTACAGATGGGTGTTTAAACTGCTGTCTGTATCCCTATTACGGTGTGGACCGACGGGTGTTTATACTGCAGTCTGTATCCCTATTACAGTGTGTAATGATGGGTGTTTACACTGCAGTCTGTATCCCTAGTACAGTGTGTATTGAGGGGTGTTTACACTGCAGTCTGTATCCCTATTACAGTGCGTACTGACGGTGGCTTACACTGCTGTCTGTATCCCTATTACAGTGTGGACCGACGGGTGTTTACACTGCAGTCTGTATCCCTATTACAGTGCATACTGACGGGTGGTTACACTGCAGTCTGTATCCCTATTACAGTGCATACTGATGGGTGTTTACAGTGCGGACTGTATCCCTATTACAGTACGTACTGACGGGTGTTTACGCTGCAGTCTGTATCCCTATTACAGTGCGTACTGACGGGTGTTTACACCGCCGTCTGTATCCCTATTACAGTGCATATTGACGGATGTTTATACTGCAGTCTGTATCCCTATTACCGTGCGTACTGACGGGTGTTTACACTGCAGTCTGTTTCCATATAACAGTGCGTACTGATGGGTGTTTACACTGCAGTCTGTATCCCTATTACAGTGCGTACTGATGGGTGTTTACACTACAGTCTGTATCCTTATTAAAGTGCGTACTGATGGGTGTTTACACTGCAGTCTGTATCCCTATTACAGTGCGTACTGACGGGTGTTTACAATACAGTCTGTATCCTTAATACAATGCGTACTGACGGATGTTTACACTGCTGTCTGTATCCCTATTATGGTGTGGACCGACGGGTGTTTACACTGCAGTCTCTATCCCTATTACAGTGTGTACTGAGGGGTGTTTACACTGCAGTCTGTATCCCGATTACAGTGCATACTGACGGTGGTTTACACTGCAGTTGCAATCCCTAATACTATGCGTAATGAAAGGTACACTGCAGTCTGTATCACTATTACAGTGCGTACTGCAGTCTGCATCCCTATTACAGTGCAAACTGACGGGTGTTTACATTGCAGTCTGTATCCCTATTACAGTGCATATTGATGGATGTTTACACTGCAGTCTGTATCCCTATTACAGTGCGTACTGACGGTGGTTTACACTGCAGTTGCTATCCCTAATACTATGCGTAATGAAAGGTACACCGCAGTCTGTATCACTATTACAGTGTGTACTGCAGTCTGCATCCCTATTACAGTGCAAACTGACGGGTGTTTACACTGCAGTCTGTATCCCTATTACAGTGCATACTGACGTGTGTTTACACTTCAGTCTGTATCCCTATTACAGTGCGTACTGACGGGTGTTTATACTACAGTCTGTATCCTTATTACAATGCGTACTGACGGGTGTTTACACTGCTGTCTGTATCCCTATTACGGTGTGGACCGACGGGTGTTTACACTGCAGTCTGTATCCCTATTACAGTGTGTACTGAGGGGTGTTTACACTGCAGTCTGTATCCCTATTACAGTGCGTACTGACGGTGGTTTACACTGCAGTTGCTATCCCTAATACTATGCGTAATGAAAGGTACACTGCAGTCTGTATCACTATTCCAGTGTGTACTGCAGTCTGCATCCCTATTACAGTGCAAACTGATGGGTGTTTACACTGCAGTCTGTATCCCTATTACAGTGCATATTGACGGATGTTTATACTGCAGTCTGTATCCCTATTACAGTGCATACTGATGGGTGTCTATACTGCAGTCTATATCCCTATTACCGTGCGTACTGACGGGTGCTTACACTGCAGTTTGTATCCCTATTACAGTGTGTACTGACGGGTGTTTACACTGCAGTCTATATCCCTATTACAGTGCGTACTGATGGGTGTTTACACTGCAGTCTCTATCCCTATTACAGTGCATACTGATGGGTGTCTATACTGCAGTCTATATCCCTATTACAGTGCGTGCTGACGGGTGTTTTCACTGCAGTCTATATTGGCATTACAGTGCGTACTGACGGGTGTTTACACGACAGTCTGTATCCTTATTGCAGTGTGTACTGATGGGTTTTTACACTGCAGTCTGTATCCCTATTACAGTGTGTACCGACGGGTGTTTACACTGCAGTCTGCAACCGTATTACAGTATGTACCGACGGGTGTATACACTGCAGTCAATATCCATATTACAGTGCGTACTGACAGGTGTTTATACTACAGTCTGTATCCTCATTACAATGCATACTGACAGGTGTTTACACTACAGCCTGTGTCCCTCTTTCAGTGCAAATGTACAGGTGTTTACACTACTGTCTGTATCCCTATTATAGTGCAAAATGACTGGTGTTTATACTGCAGTCTGTATCCCTAATACAGTGCGTACTGATGGGTGTTTACACTACAGTCTGTATCCCTATTACAGTGCGTACTGAGCGGTGTTTACACTGCAGTCTATATCCTTATTAAAGTGCGTACTGATGGGTGTTTACACTGCAGTCTGTATCCCTATTACAGTGTGTACTGACGGGTGTTTACACTGCAGTCTGTATCCCTATTACAGTGCGTACTGACGGGTGTTTACGCTAGTCTGTATCCCTATTACAGTGTGTACTGACGGGTGTTTATACTGCTGTCTGTATCCCTATTACAGTGCGTACTGACGGGTGTTTACGCTAGTCTGTATCCCTATTACAGTGCATACTGACGGGTGTTTACACTGCAGTCTCTATCCCTATTACAGTGCGTACTGACGGGTGTTTTCACTGCAGTCTATATCGGCATTACAGTGTGTACTGATGGGTGTTTACGCTAGTCTGTATCCCTATTACAGTGCATATTGACGGGTGTCTATACTGCAGTCTATATCCCTATTACAGTGCGTACTGACGGGTGTTTACGCGACAGTCTGTATCCTTATTACAGTGTGTACTGATGGGTTTTTACACTGCAGTCTGTATCCCTATTACAGTGTGTACCGACGGGTGTTAACACTGCAGTCTGCAACCGTATTACAGTATGTACCGACGGGTGTTTCCACTGCAGTCAATATCCATATTACAATGCGTACGGACGGGTGTTTGCACTGCTGTCTGTATCCCTATTACAGTGTGGACCGTCGGGTGTTTACACTGCAGTCTGTATCCCTATTACAGTGTGTACTGAGCGGTGTTTACACTGCAGTCTGTATCCCTATTACAGTGCGTACTGACGAGTGTTTACACCGCAGTCTGTATCCCTATTACAGTGCGTACTGACGGGTGTTTACACTGCAGTCTGTATCCCTCTTACAGTGCGTACTGACGAGTGTTTACACTGTAGTCTGCATCCCTCTTACAGTGCCTGCTGACAGGTGTTTACATTACAGTCTGTGTCCCTCTTTTAGTGCAAATGTACAGGTGTTTACACTGCATTCTGTATCCCTATTATAGTGCAAAATGACTGGCGTTTATACTGCAGTCTGTATCCCTATTACAGTGCGTACTGATGGGTGTTTACACTACAGTCTGTATCCCAATTACAGTGCGTACTGAGCGGTGTTTACACTGCTGTATTTATCCCTATTACAGTGTGGACCGACGGGTGGTTACACTCCAGTCTGTATCCCTATTTCAGTGCATACTGACGGGTGTTTACACTTCAGTCTGTATCCCTATTACAGTGCGTACTGACGGATGTTTACACTGCTGTCTGTATCCCTATTACGGTGTGGACCGACGGGTGTTTACACTGCAGACTATATCCCTATTAGAGGGCGTACAGAGGGGTGTTTACACTGCAGTCTGTATCCCTAATACTGTGCGTACTGACAGGTATTTACACTGCAGTCTGTATCCCTATTACATGACTACTGAGTGGTGTTTACACTGCAGTCTGTATCCCTATTACAGTGCGTACTGACGGGTGTTTACACTGCTGTCCGTATTCCTATTACAGTACACAATGATGGGTGTATGCGCTGCAGTCTGTATCCCTATTACAGTGTGTACTGACGGGTGTTTACACTACAGTCTGTATCCTTATTACAATGCGTACTGACGGGTGTTTACACTGCTGTCTGTATCCCTATTACGGTGTGGACCGACGGGTGTTTACACTGCAGTCTGTATCCCTATTACAGTGTGTACTGAGGGGTGTTTACACTGCAGTCTGTATCCCTATTACAGTGCGTACTGCCGGTGTTTTACACTGCAGTTGCTATCCCTAATACTATGCGTAATGAAAGGTACACTGCAGTCTGTATCACTATTACAGTGCGTACTGCAGTCTGTATCCCTATTACCGTGCGTACTGACGGGTGTTTACACTACAGTCTGTATCCTTATTACAATGTGTACTGACGGGCTTTTACACTGCTGTCTGTATCCCTATTACAGTGTGGACCGACGGGTGTTTACACTGCAGTCTGCATCCCTATTACAGCGCGTACTGACGAGTGTTTACACTGTAGTCTGTATCCCTATTACAGTGCGTACTGACGGGTGTTTAAACTGCAGTCTGTATCCCTATTACAGTGCGTACTGACGGGTGTTTACACTGCTGTCTGTATCCCTATTACAGAGTGTACCGAAGGGGCTTTACACTGCAGTCTGCAACCGTATTACAGTGCGTACCGACGGGTGTTTATAGTGCAGTCAATATCCATATTACAGTGCGTACTGACAGGTGTTCATACTACAGTCTGTATCCTTATTACAGTGCGTACTGACGGGTGTTTACACTACAGTCTGCAACCGTATTACAATGCGTACTGACGGGTGTTTACACTGCTGTCTGTATCCCTATTACAGTGTGGACCGACGGTGTTTACACTGCAGTCTGAATCCCTATTACAGTGCATACTGACGGGTGTTTACACTGCAGCCTGTATCCCTATTACAGTGCGTACTGACGGGTGTTTACCCTGCAGTCTGTATCCCTATTACAGTGCATACTGATGGGTGTTTACACTGCAGTCTGTAGCCCTATTACAGTGCATATTGATGGATGTTTATACTGCAGTCTGTATCCCTATTACAGTGCGTATTGACGGATGTTTATACTGCAGTCTGTATCCCTATTACCGTGCGTATTGACGGGTGCCTGCCCTGCAGTTTGTATCCCTAATACTCTGCGTAATGACAGGTATACTGCAGTCTGTATCGCTATTACAGTGTGTACTGGAGTCTGCATCCCTATTACAGTGCATACAGACGGGTGTTTACACTGCAGTCTGTATCCCTATTACAGTGCGTACTGATGGGTGTGTACACTGCAGTCTGTATCACTATTACAGTGCATACTGACGGGTGTTTACGCTGCAGTCTGTATCCCTATTACAGTCCGTACTGAGGGGTGTTTACGCTACAGTCTGTATCCTTATTACAGTGCGTACTGAATGGTGTTTAAACTACAGTCTGTACCCTATTACAGTGCATACTGACGGGTGTTTACACTGCTGTCTGTATCCCTATTACAGTGTGTACCGACGTGTGTTTACACTGCAGTCTGTAACCCTATTGCAGTGCGTACCGACGGGTGTTTACACTGCAGTCTATATCCATATTACAGTGTGTACTGACGCGTGTTTACACTACAGTCTGTATCCTTATTACAATGCGTACTGCCGGGTGTTTACACTGCTGTCTGTATCCCTATTACAGTGTGGACCGACGGGTGTTTACACTGCTGTCTGTCTCCCTATTACATTGCATACTGACGGGTGTTTACACTGCAGTCTGTATCCCTGTTACAGTGCGTACCGTCGGGTGTTTACACTGTAGTCTGCATCCCTCTTACAGTGCGTACTGACGGGTGTTTACACTGTAGTCTGCATACCTCTTACAGTGCGTACTGACGGGTGTTTACATTGCAGTCTGTGTCCCTCTTTCAGTGCAAATGTACAGGTGTTTACACTACTGTCTGTATCCCTATTATAGTGCAAAATGACTGGTGTTAATACTGCAGTCTGTATCCCTAATACAGTGCGTACTGATGGGAGTTTACACTACAGTCTGTATCCTTATTAAAGTGCGTACTGATGGGTGTTTACACTGCTGTCTGTGTCCCTATTCCAGTGCGTACTGAGGGCTTTTTACACTGCAGTATGTATCCCTATTACAGTGCGTACTGACGGGTGTTTACGCTAGTCTGTATCCCTATTACAGTGCGTACTGACGGTGGTTTACACTGCAGTTGCTATCCCTAATACTATGCGTAATGAAAGGTACACTGCAGTCTGTATCACTATTACAGTGCGTACTGCAGTCTGCATCCCTATTACAGTGCGTACTGACGGGTGTTTACACTGCAGTTTGTATCCCTAATACTCTGCGTAATGACAGGTACACTGCAGTCTGTATCGCTATTACAGTGCGTACTGACTGGTGTTTACACTGCAGTCTGTATCCCTATTACAGTGCGTACTGACGGGTGTTTACACTGCAGTCCGTATTCCTATTACAGTACACAGTGATGGGTGTTTGCACTGCAGTCTGTATCCCTATTACAGTGCATACTGACGGGTGTTTGCACTGCAGTCTGTATCCCTATTACAGTGTGTTCTGACGAGTGTTTACACTACAGTCTGTATCCTTATTACAATGCGTACTGACGGGTGTTTACACTGCAGCCTGTATCCCTATTACAGTGCGTACTGACGGGTGTTTACCCTGCAGTCTGTATCCCTATTACAGTGCATACTGATGGGTGTTTACGCTGCAGTCTGTATTCCTATTACAGTGCGTACTGACGGGTGTTTGCACTGCAGTCTGTATCCCTATTACAGTGCATATTGATGGATGTTTATACTGCAGTCTGTACCCCTATTACCGTGCGTACTGATGGCTGCTTACACTGCAGTTTGTATCCCTAATACTCTGCGTAATGACAGGTACACTGCAGTCTGTATCGCTATTACAGTGCGTACTGCAGTCTGCATCCCTATTACAGTGCATACAGACGGGTGTTTACACTGCAGTCTGTATCCCTATTACAGTGCGTACTGATGGGTGTTTACACTACTGTCTGTATCCTTATTACAATGCGTACTGACGGGTGTTTACACTGCAGTCTGTATCCCTATTACAGTGCGTACTGACGGGTGTTTACACTGCTGTCCGTATTCCTATTACAGTACACAATGATGGGTGTATGCGCTGCAGCCTGTATCCCGATTACAGTGCGTACTGACGGGTGTTTACGCTGCAGTCTGTATCCCTATTACAGTGCGTTCTGACGGGTGTTGACACTGCAGTCTGTATCCCTATTACAGTGCGTACTGACGGTTATTTACACTGCAGTTGCTATCCCTCATACTATGCATAATGAAAGGTACACTGCAGTCTGTATCGCTATTACAGTGCGTACTGCAGTCTGCCTTCCTATTAAGGTGCGTACAGATGGGTGTTTACACTGCAGTCTGTATCCCTATTACAGAGCCTACTGACGGGTGTTTACACTGCAGTCTGCATCCCTATTACAGTCCAAAATAACAGGTGTTTACTCTGCTGTCTGTATCCCTATTACAGTGCGTACTGACGGGTGTTTACACTGTAGTCTGTATCCCTATTACAGTGTTTATTGAGCGGTGTTCACACTGCAGTCAATATCCATAGTACAGTGCGTATTGACGGCTGTTCATACTTCTGTCTGTATCCCTGTTACAGTGTGGACCGACAGGTGTTTACACAGCAGTCTGTATCCCTATTACAGAGTGTACTGAGGGGTGTTTACACTGCAGTCTGTATCCCTATTACAGTGCGTACTGAGCGGTGTTTATACTGCAGTCTGTATCCCTATTACAGTGTGTAATGACGGGTGTTTACACTGCAGCCTGTATATCCATTACAGTGTGTACTGATGGGTGCTTACACTGCTGTCTGTATCCCTATTACAGTGCGTACTGATGGGTGTTTACACTGCAGTTTGTATCCCTAATACTATGCGTAATGACAGGTACACTGCAGTCTGTATCGCTATTACAGTGTGTATTGACAGGTGTTTACACTGCAGTCCGTAGCCCTATTACAGTGCGTCCTGACGGGTGTTTACACTGCAGTCGGTATTCCTATTACAGTAAACAGTGATGGGTGTTTGCACTGCAGTCTGTATCCCTATTACAGTGCATACTGACAGGTGTTTGCACTGCAGTCTTTATCCCTATTACAGTGTGTACTGACGGGTGTTTACACTGCAGTTTGTATCCCTAATACTCTGCGTAATGACAGGTAAACTGCAGTCTGTATCGCTATTACAGTGCGTACTGCAGTCTGCATCCCTATTACAGTGCGTAGAGACGGATGTTTACACTGCAGTCTGTATCCCTATTACAGTGCGTACTGACGGGTGTTTACACTGCTGTCTGTATCCCTATTACAGTGTGGACCGACGGGTGTTTACACTGCAGTCTGTATCCCTATTACAGTGCATACTGACGGGTGGTTACACTGCAGTCTGTATCCCTATTACAGTGCGTACTGACGGGTGTTTACGCTACAGTCTGTATCCTTATTACAATGCGTACTGATGGGTGTTTACACTGCTGTCTGTATCCCTATTACAGTGTGGACAGACGGGTGTTTACACTGCAGTCTGTATCCCTATTACAGTGCGTACTGACGGGTGATTACACTACAGTCTGTATCCTTATTATAATGCATACTGACGGGTATTTACACTGCTGTCTGTATCCCTATTACAGTGTGGACCGACGGGTGTTTACACTGCAGTCTGTATCCCTATTACAGTGTGTACTGATGGGTGTTTACACTGCAGTCTGAATCCCTATTACAGTGCATACTGACGGGTGTTTACACTGCAGCCTGTATCCCTATTATAGTGCATACTGACGGGTGTTTACGCTGCAGTCTGTATCCCTATTACAGTGCATACTGACGGGTGTTTGCACTGCAGTCTGTATCCCTATTACAGCGCATACTGACGGACTTTTATACTGCAGTCTGTATCCCTATTACCATGCGTACTGACGGGTGCTTGCACTGCAGTTGGTATCCCTAATACTCTGCGTAATGACAGGTACACTGCAGTCTGCATCGCTATTACAGTGCGTACTGACCAGTGTTTACACTGCAGTCTGTATCCCTATTACAGTGTGTAATGACGGGTGTTTACACTGCAGCCTGCATCCCCATTACAGTGCGTACTGATGGCTGCTTACACTGCTGTCTGTATCCCTATTACAGTGCGTACTGACGGGTGTTTACACTGCAGTCTGTATCCCTATTACAGTGCGTACTGACGGGTGTTTACACTGCAGTTTGTATCCCTAATACTATGCGTAATGACAGGTACACTGCAGTCTGTATCGCTATTACAGTGCGTACTGCAGTCTGCATCCCTATTACAGTCCGTACTGACAGGTGTTTACACTGCTGTCTGTATCCCTATTACAGTGCGTACTGACGGGTGTTTACACTGCAGTCCGTATTCCTATTACAGTACACAGTGATGGGTGTTTGCACTGCAGTCTGTATCCCTAATACTGTGCATACTGACGGGTTTATATACTGCAGTCTGTATCCCTATTACAGCACACAGTGATGGGTGTATGCACTGCAGTCTGTCTCCCTATTACAGTACACAGTGATGGGTGTTTGCAATGCAGTCTGTATCGTTATTACAGTGTGTACTGATGGTTGTTTACATTGCAGTCTGTATCCCTATTACAGTGCGTGCTGACGGGTGTCTTCACTGCAGTCTATATCCCTATTACAGTGCATACTGATGGGTGTTTACGCGGCAGACTATATCCCTATTGCAGTGCGTACTGAGGGGTGTTTACACTGCAGTTTTTTATCCCTATTACGGTGCATAGTGATGGCTGTTTACACTGCAGTCTGTATCCCAAATACTGTGCTTACTGACAGGTATTTACACTGCAGTCTGTATCCCTATTACAGTGCGTACTGACGGGTGTTTATACTGTAGTCTGTATCACTATTACAGTGCGTACTGACGGGTGTTTACACTGCAGTCTGTACCCCTATTACAGTGCGTACTGATGGGTGTTTACACTGCAGTCTGTATCCCTATTACAGTGCGTACTGACCAGTGTTTATGCTGCAGTCTGTATCCCTATTACAGTGTGTAATGATGGGTGTTTACACTGCAGCCTGTATCCCCATTACAGTGCGTACTGATGGGTGCTTACAATGCTGTCTGTATCCCTATTACAGTGCATACTGACGGGAGTTTACACTGCAGTCTGTATCCCTATTACAGTGCGTACTGACGGGTGTTTACACTGCAGTTTGTATCCCTAATACTATGTGTAATGGCAGGTACACTGCAGTCTGTATCGCTATTACAGTGTGTACTGCAGTCTGCATCCCTATTACAGTGCGTACTGACAGGTGTTTACACTGCTGTCTGTATCCCTATTACAGTGCGTACTGACGGGTGTTTACACTGCAGTCCGTATTCCTATTACAGTACACAGTGATGGGTGTTTGCACTGCAGTCTGTATCCCTAATACTGTGCATACTGACGGGTTTATGTGCTGCAGTCTGCATCCCTATTACAGCACACAGTGATGTGTGTATGCACTGCAGTCTGTATCCCTATTACAGTGACTACTGAGTGGTGTTTACACAGCAGTCTGTATCGCTATTACAGCGCGTACTGACATGTGTTTACACTGCAATCTGCATCCCTATTAGATTACGTACAGACGGGTGTTTACACGGCAATCTGCATCTTTATTACGGTGCATACTGACAGGTGTTTAATAGTGATACAGACTGCAGTGTAAACACCTGTCAGTATGCACTGTAATAGTGATACAGACAGCAGTATAAACACCCGTCAATACGCACTGTAATAGTGATACAGACTGCAGTGTACAGTGCGTACTGACGGATGTTTATACTGCAGTCTGTATCACTATTACAGTGCATATTGACGGGTGTTTACACTGCAGTCTGTATCTCTATTACAGTGTGTACTGAGGGGTGTTTACACTGCAGTCTGTATCCCTATTACAGTGCGTACTGACCAGTGTTTACGCTGCAGTCTGTATCCCTATTACAGAGTGTAATGATGGGTGTTTACACTGCAGCCTGTATCCCCATTACAGTGCGTACTGATGGGTGCTTACACTGCAGTCTGTACCCCTATTATAGTGCGTACTGATGGGTGTTTACACTGCAGTCTGTTTCCCTATTACAGTGCGTACTGACGGGTATTTACGCTGCAGTCTGTATCCCTATTACAGTGTGTAATGACGGGTGTTTACACTGCAGCCTGTATCCCCATTACAGTGCGTACTGATGGGTGCTTACACTGCTGTCTGTATCCCTATTACGGTGCGTACTGACGGGTGTTTACACTGCAGTCTGTATCCCTATTACAGTGCATATTGACGGGTGTTTACACTGCAGTCTGCATCGCTATTACAGTGCGTACTAACAGGTGTTTACACTGCTGTCTGTATCCCTATTACAGTGCGTACTGATGGGTGTTTACACTGCAGTCCGTATTTCTATTACAGTACACAGTGAATGGTGTTTGCACTGAAGTCTGTATCCCTAATACTGTGCATAATGACGGGTTTATGTACTGCAGTCTGTATCCCTATTACAGCACACAGTGATGGGTGTATGCACTGCAGTCTGTATCCCTATTACAGTACACAGTGATGGTTGTTTACATTGCAGTCTGTATCTCTATTACAGTGCGTGCTGACGGGTGTTTTCACTGCAGTCTATATCCCTATTACAGTGCGTACTGATGGGTGTTTACGCTGCAGACTATATCTGTATTGCAGTGCGTACTGAGGGGTGTTTACACTGCAGTTTGTATCCCTATTATGGTGCGTAGTGATGGCTGCTTACACTGCAGTCTGTATCCCGAATACTGTGCATACTGACAGGTATTTACACTGCAGTCTGTATCCCTATTACAGTGACTACTGAGTGGTGTTTGCACAGCAGTCTGTATCCCTATTACAGTGCGTACTGACGGGTGTTTACACAGCAGTCTGTATCACTATTACAGCGCGTACTGACGTGTGTTTACACAGCAATCTGCATCCTTATTACGGTGCATACTGACAGGTGTTTACACTACAGTCTGTATCTCTATTACAGTGTGTATTGACAGGTGTTTACACTGCAGTCTGTATCACTATTACAGTGCGTACTGACGGGTGTTTATACTGCAGTCTGTATCACTATTACAGTGCGTACTGACGGGTGTTTACACTGCAGTCTGTACCCCTATTACAGTGCGTACTGACGGGTGTTTACACTGCAGTCTGTATCCCTATTACAGTGCGTACTGATGGGTGTTTACACTGCAGTCTGTTTCCCTATTACAGTGCGTACTGACGGGTATTTACGCTGCAGTCTGTATCCCTATTACAGTGTGTAATGACGGGTGTTTTCACTGCAGCCTGTATCCCCATTACAGTGCGTACTGATGGGTGCTTACACTGCTGTCTGTATCCCTATTACGGTGCATATTGACGGGTGTTTACACTGCAGTCTGCATCGCTATTACAGTGCGTACTAACAGGTGTTTACACTGCTGTTTGTATCCCTATTACAGTGCGTACTGATGGGTGTTTACACTGCAGTCCATATTCCTATTACAGTACACAGTGAATGGTGTTTGCACTGAAGTCTGTATCCCTAATACTGTGCATAATGACGGGTTTATGTACTGCAGTCTGTATCCCTATTACAGCACACAGTGATGGGTGTATGCACTGCAGTCTGTATCCCTATTACAGTACACATTGATGGTTGTTTACATTGCAGTCTGTATCCCTATTACAGTGCGTGCTGACGGGTGTTTTCACTGCAGTCTATATCCCTATTACAGTGCGTACTGAGGGGTGTTTACACTGCAGTTTGTATCCCTATTATGGTGCGTAGTGATGGCTGCTTACACTGCAGTCTGTATCCCGAATACTGTGCATACTGACAGGTATTTACACTGCAGTCTGTATCCCTATTACAGTGACTACTGAGTGGTGTTTGCACAGCAGTCTGTATCCCTATTACAGTGCATACTGACAGGTGTTTACACAGCAGTCTGTATCACTATTACAGCGCGTACTGACGTGTGTTTACACAGCAATCTGCATCCCTATTAGATTACGTACAGACGGGTGTTTACACTGCAATCTGCATCCTTATTACGGTGCATACTGACAGGTGTTTACACTACAGTCTGTATCTCTATTACAGTGTGTACTGACAGGTGTTTACACTGCAGTCTGTATCACTATTACAGTGCGTACTGACGGGTGTTTACACTGCGGTCTGTATCCCTATTACAATGCGTACTGACGGGTGTTTACACTGCAGTCTGTATCACTATTACAGTGTGTGCTGACGGGTGTTTACACTGCAGTCTGTATCCCTATTACAGTGCATACTGACGGGTGTTTACACTGCAGTCGGTATCACTATTACAGTGTGTACTGACAGGTGTTTACACTGCAATCTGCATCCCTATTACAGTGCGTACTGAGGGGTGTTTACACTGCAGTCTGCATACCTATTACAGTGCATACTGATGGGTGTTTACACTGCAGTCTGTATCCCTGTTACTGTGCGTACTGACGGGCGTTTACACTGCAGTCTGTATCCCTATTACAGTGCATACTGACGGGCGTTTACACTGCAGTTTGTATCCCTAATACTTTGCGTAATGACAGGTACACTGCAGTCTGCATCGCTATTACCGTGCGTACTGCAGTCTGTATCCCTATTACAGTGCATACTGACGGGTGTTTACACTGCTGTCTACATCCCTGTTACAGTGCATACTGACGGGTGTTTACATGCAGCCTGTATTCCTATTACAGGGCGTACTGATGGGTGTTTACACTGCAGTCTGTATCCCTATTACGGGGCGTACTGATGGGTGTTTACATTGCAGTCTGTATCCCTATTACAGTGCATATTGACGGGTGTTTACACTGCAGTCTGCATCACTATTACAGGGCGTAGTGATGGCTGTTTGCCTTCCCATGTTTATGGCTGTTACAAGACGTGAGAAGCTCTGTTATTGTCAGAGTGAACTCAGTGGTGCTTGCCGCATCCCGCAGATGACCATCATTTCGGTCAGCGCGCAACAACGGACCCTACACCCAGCGCCAACGTTAGGAGTGAGCAATGCCCGTGGCCTCCACCGATTGTAATAACCCCCTTCTTCCCCACAGGAGGAATTCCCGAGACATGTTCTAACACGTTCCTGATTATCGGTCCCCCCCCCCCCACCGACTGTGGGACGTTGGTGGCGTTGGAGGCGAGGGGAGGTGGTGGGGGGGTAGGGAAGGGGTTGACATACTCGCCCGTGGAAGGTTGTCGAGCCGACAGGGGAGCAGAGTGGGTCTCTCTCTCTCTCTCGGGCGGGCTCTTAAATGCCCTCTGGCCGGTTGTGTGTGTGGGGGGGGCAATTAGGGATGGGCAAGGAACGCTGCCCTGACCAGCGATGTCCACGTCCCCAGGAGCGGAACCGACGCCGTCGACCTGGGCCGATGGAAGGGTCGCTCCGTTGGTAGGGGGGGGCCCACGGAGCTCCCGGAGAAAGCTGCGTGGAGGACACAAAGTTGGGTGGGTGGGGGGTCGGGGGGGGGGCGGTGAGCTTGTCTTGAACCTCGCGCACCGGGTACGACGTGGGGCAGGAGATCCGCTTGAGCACTCTGGGGGGCAAGAGTCGAAAGGAAAAAGCAGCCCGTTATTTAAGTGGCGGCGCCGAGGGATCCGGGCGTCCAGGGGCAAGGGGTCGCAGGGAGCGAGCGTGCAGAGACGGCGAGCGGTTTGGAAGGCCTTTACCGGGAGCCTCTTGAGCAACACATCGGTGAAGATTTAAGACTGAACGGAGCCGTTCTTGGCTGCCATTTCCCCAGGAAAAGAGCGAGAGAGAGAGAGAGAAAACCATGGATAAGCCATCATTGCTTGGTCCTTGGCCTTACCAAAGTCTAAAAAGTGCGGGTGAGTGGATTTGTGGCCAAGGATGTCGCAAACAGCGGGTATTTACTGTACAAAGGCCGGGAAGTCCTGCTTGCGTTGGTGAGACCGAAACTGGGAGCGCGGCGGCCAGTTTCAGTCTCCTGACCTACGGAGGGACGGACTCGCGTGGGGAGGCCGTAGGGATAAAGTTCACTCAGCCGATTCCCGGTTTGTCTCACGAGGGGGCGGGGGGGGCCTCGAGCGGGTCGGTCCCTGGACCCGTTGGGAGTTTAGCAGGATGAGAGGGGGGGGCGGTTTTATTGAAACAGGTGAGATTCTGAGGTGGAGGCCGAGAGGATGGTCAGCGCCCCCCCTCCCCCCCTCCCCGTGAAGGAATCTAGATCGAGGGGGAGGAGTGGGGGGGGGGGGTCACAGGGGTCTCCCATCGGAGACGGAGAGGTGGAGGGATTTCTTCTCTCAGAGGGTGGTCAGTCTGTGGAACTCCCTCCCACCAGAGGGGTGGAGGCCGGGTCACTGAATACACTCGAGGCCGGGTCAGACAGGTTTCTGATCAACGAGGGTCTCCAGGGTTATGAGGCAGGAAAAGTGGAGCGAAGGCCACAGTCAGAGCAACCTCGAGGGGCCGAATGGGCCATCGAACCTTTGGAAAGTTACAGCAGAGGAGGCCATTCATCCCATCTTGTCCCTGCCAGCCCGAGGACATCTTTTGTAATCCCGCCTCCCTGCACCCGGCCCATAGCCCTGCAGCTGACAGCGCTTCAGGTGCAGATCCAGGTGCTTTTTAAAAAGAGTTTAGAGTTTCTGCCTCTACCACCAACTTGGGCAGCGAGTTCCAGACCCCCACTACCCTCTGCGTAAAAAAAATTCTTCCCCCCCTTACACCTTCTGCCACTTCTCTTGAATCGACGTCCCCTGGTTTTCGAGTTCTCCACCAAGGGAAACAATTTTATCCCCGTCCACTCGGATCTATTTCCCCTCATCATTTTGTATGCCTCAATCGAGTCACCTCTCAGCCACCTTTGTTCTAAGGAAAATGACCCCAACCTCTCCAATCTCTCCTCGTAGCTACACTTTTTCTAACCCTGGCAACATTCCTGTAAACCTCCTCTGCGCTCTCTCCAGAGCTGTTACTGTAATGTGGTGACCAGAACTGCACACAATACTCCAGTTGTGGCCTCACCAGTGTTTTATACAATTCCAACATTATATCCTTACTTTTATATTCTACAACTTTGCCAGTGAAGGAGAACGTTCCATGTGCCTTCTTTACAACCTTGTCTACTTGAACTGCTGCCTTCAGGGAGCTGTGTACTTGTACGCCAGGATCTCTCACTTCATCTACCCCTCTTAGTATATTCCCATTTGTTGTGTAATCCCTGTAACTGTTTCACCTCCCTAAATGTATGACCTCGCACTTCTCGATGTTAAAATCCATCTGCCACTTCACCGCCCACTCCACCAATCCATCTATATCCTTTTGGAGATTATGGCTATCCTCTACACTGTCCACTATTTGGCCAATCTTTGTGTCATCTACAAATTTCCCAATCGTGCCCCCCCACGTTCACGTCCAAGTCGTTAATATATAACACAAACAGCAAGGGTCCCAACACCAAGCCCTGTGGAACACCACTTGAGACAACTTTCCATTCACAAGGGCATCCATCGACCATTACCCTTTGTTTCCTGTTACAAAGCCAACCTTTTATCCAGTTTGCCACATTACCCCGAATCCCATGGGCTTTTACTTTCCTGATCAATCTGCCATGTGGGACTTTGTCAAATGCCTTGCTAAAGTCCATGTACACAACATCCACTGCACTACCTTCATCAACCCTTCTTGTCACTTCCTCAAAGAATTCAATCAAATTTGTGAGGCAAGACCTTTCTTTAACAAATCCATGCTGACCATCCTTGACTAGCCCATGCCTTTCCACATGACAGTTAATCCTATCTCTCAGGATTGATTCTACTCGTGTGCTCACCACCGACGTAAGACTAACTGGCCTGTAACACACACACACACAGAAACACATACACGCACACTGACAGACAATAGCACACACACACACAAGCAGACACACAATTGCACACACACAGAAACACACACATGCACACAGACACACAATAGCACACATACACACACACACACACACAAACAGACACAATAGCACACACACACAACACACACAGAAACACATACACACACACAATTCCACACACGTGTGCACACAGAAACACATACACACAGACACACAATAGCGCATATACACACACAAACAGACACACAACAGCACACATACACACAACACACACACACAAACAAACAGACACAATAGCACACACACACAACACACACAGAAACACATACACACACACAATTCCACACACGTGTGCACACAGAAACACATACACACAGACACACAATAGCGCATATACACACACAAACAGACACACAACAGCACACATACACACAACACACACACAATTCCACACACGTGTGCACACAGAAACACATACACTCAGCAGACACACAGCACACACACAGAAACACATACACGCACACAAACAGGCACACAATAGCACATGCACACAAACACCCCTGCCCAACATTCATTTGATCTGTGTCTGTGACAGGAAAACAGCTTTAAATTGAATCATGAAAAGGAACGCAGCCCATCCTTGCTGCCTTGAGGGGATTAGAAAGTCACTGAACCCATCAGCTCGGACCTGCTGAATCCGAGTATCTATGGGAGTGGGGGGGTGGGGGGGCGGTGGTTGAGGGGCAGTTACGCAGCGAGTCTGCTCTGGATGGTGGTCAGGAGGATTAGGCTGTCTGTCTGTCTGCGATGGCAGAGTTCCTGTCACTGCTTCCAGAAGGGACCCCCAGGGGGTCTGGTGTTTAACCTGGGAGGAGGCACGGTAAAGTGGGGCGAGGGATCAGTCAGTTTGGGAGATCAGGTGAGACTGCTGGGCAGAGGGAGCAGGACAGAGTGTCGGGGAGATGAAGAGAGAGAGAGAGAGAGAGGGGATGTGGAAGATACCGTGTAGTTGGGGGGGGGGGAGTGACACGGGTGGGAGAGACAGATGCCATGAGGGGGAGAGAGAGAGAGTGGGAGAAGCAGTGAATGGGAGAGAGAGTGTGGGAGATGCAGAGAGAGAGAGAAAGAGAGAGAGTGAGAGGGAGAGAGAGTGGGAGAGGCAGTGAGGGGGAGAGAGAGTGGGAGAGGCAGTGAGTGAGAGAGAGAGAGAGTGGGAGAGGCAGTGAGTGAGAGAGAGAGAGAGTGTGTGTGGGAGAGGCAGCGAGAGAGTGGGAGATGCTGTGAGGGGGAGAGAGTGTGGGAGAGGCAGCGAGAGAGGGAGAGAGTGGGAGATGCTGTGAGGGGGAGAGAGTGTGGGAGAGGCAGCGAGAGAGGGAGAGAGTGGGAGATGCTGTGAGGGGGAGAGAGTGTGGGAGAGGCAGTGAGTGAGAGAGAGAGAGAGTGTGTGTGGGAGAGGCAGCGAGAGAGTGGGAGATGCTGTGAGGGGGAGAGAGTGTGGGAGAGGCAGCGAGAGAGGGAGAGAGTGAGAGATGCTGTGAGGGGGAGAGAGTGTGGGAGAGGCAGCGAGAGAGGGAGAGAGTGGGAGATGCTGTGAGGGGGAGAGAGTGTGGGAGAGGCAGTGAGTGAGAGAGAGAGAGAGTGTGGGAGAGGCAGCGAGAGAGGGAGAGAGTGGGAGATGCTGTGAGGGGGAGAGAGTGTGGGAGAGGCAGCGAGAGAGGGAGAGAGTGGGAGATGCTGTGAGGGGGAGAGAGTGTGGGAGAGGCAGTGAGAGGGAGAGAGTGTGGGAGAGGCAGTGAGTGAGAGAGAGAGAGAGAGTGTGGGAGAGGCAGTGAGAGAGGGAGGGGGGAGAGAAAGAGAGTGGGAGATGCTGTGAGAGGGAGAGAGTGTGGGAGAGGAAGAGAGTGGGAGATGCTGTGAGAGGGAGAGAGTGTGGGAGAGGCAGTGAGAGAGGGAGAGAGTGGGAGATGCTGTGAGGGGGAGAGAGAGTGGGAGAGGCAGCGAGAGAGGGAGAGAGTGTGGGAGAGGCAGTGAGAGAGGGAGGGGGGAGAGGAAGAGAGTGGGAGATGCTGTGAGAGGGAGAGAGTGTGGGAGAGGCAGTGAGAGAGGGAGAGGCAGTGAGAGAGGGAGGGGGGAGAGAAAGAGAGTGGGAGATGCTGTGAGAGGGAGAGAGTGGGAGATGCTGTGAGAGGGAGAGAGTGTGGGAGAGGAAGAGAGTGGGAGATGCTGTGAGAGGGAGAGAGTGTGGGAGAGGCAGTGAGAGAGGGAGAGAGTGGGAGATGCTGTGAGGGGGAGAGAGAGTGGAAGAGGCAGTGAGAGAGAGAGAGAGTGTGTGGGAGAGGCAGTGAGAGAGGGAGAGAGAGTGTGGGAGAGGCAGCGAGAGAGGGAGAGAGTGTGGGAGAGGCAGTGAGAGAGGGAGGGGGGAGAGAAAGAGAGTGGGAGATGCTGTGAGAGGGAGAGAGTGTGGGAGAGGAAGAGAGTGGGAGATGCTGTGAGGGGGAGAGAGTGTGGGAGAGGCAGTGAGTGAGAGAGAGAGAGTGGGAGAGGCAGTGAGTGAGAGAGAGAGAGTGGGAGAGGCAGTGAGTGAGAGAGAGAGAGAGTGGGAGAGGCAGTGAGTGAGAGAGAGTGGGAGAGGCAGTGAGTGAGAGAGAGAGAGTGGGAGAGGCAGTGAGTGAGAGAGAGAGAGTGGGAGAGGCAGTGAGTGAGAGAGAGAGAGTGGGAGAGGCAGTGAGTGAGAGAGAGAGTGGGAGAGGCAGTGAGTGAGAGAGAGAGAGTGGGAGAGGCAGTGAGTGAGAGAGAGAGAGTGGGAGAGGCAGTGAGTGAGAGAGAGAGAGTGGGAGAGGCAGTGAGTGAGAGAGAGAGAGTGGGAGAGGCAGTGAGTGAGAGAGAGAGAGTGGGAGAGGCAGTGAGTGAGAGAGAGTGGGAGAGGCAGTGAGTGAGAGAGAGAGAGTGGGAGAGGCAGTGAGTGAGAGAGAGAGAGTGGGAGAGGCAGTGAGTGAGAGAGAGAGAGTGGGAGAGGCAGTGAGTGAGAGAGAGAGAGTGGGAGAGGCAGTGAGTGAGAGAGAGAGAGTGGGAGAGGCAGTGAGTGAGAGAGAGAGAGTGAGTGAGAGATTGAGAGAGTGGGAGAGGCAGTGAGTGACAGAGTGAGTGGGAGAGGCAGTGAGAGAAAGAGAGAGAGAGTGTGGGAGAGGCAGTGAGAGAGGGAGAGAGAGTGTGGGAGATGCAGAAAGAGAGTGTGGGAGAGGCAGTGAGAGAGGGAGAGAGAGTGTGGGAGATGCAGAAAGAGAGAGTGTGGGAGAGGCAGTGAGAGAGGGAGAGAGAGTGTGGGAGATGCAGAAAGAGAGAGAGTGGGAGAGGCAGTGAGCGAGGGAGAGAGAGTGTGGGAGAGGCAGTGAGAGAGGGAGAGAGAGTGTGGGAGAGGCAGTGAGTGAGAGAGAGAGAGTGGGAGAGGCAATGAGAGAGAGAGAGAGAGTGTGGGAGATGCAGAAAGAGAGAGTGTGGGAGAGGCAGTGAGAGAGGGAGAGAGAGTGTGGGAGAGGCAGTGAGAGAGGGAGAGAGAGTGTGGGAGAGGCAGTGAGTGAGAGAGAGAGAGTGGGAGAGGCAGTGAGAGAGAGAGAGGGGGGAGAGAAAGAGAGATGCTGTGAGAGAGAGAGAGTGTGGGAGAGGCAGTGAGTGAGAGAGAGAGTGTGGGAGAGGCAGTGAGAGAAAGAGAGAGAGTGTGGGAGAGGCAGTGAGAGAGGGAGAGGGGGGAGAGAAAGAGAGATGCTGTGAGAGGGAGAGAGTGTGGGAGAGAGAGAGTGTGGGAGAGGCAGTGAGAGAGAGAGAGAGAGTGTGGGAGAGGCAGTGAGTGAGAGAGAGAGGGAGAGGCAGTGAGAGAGAGAGAGAGAGTGTGGGAGAGGCAGTGAGAGAGGGAGAGGGGGGAGAGAAAGAGAGATGCTGTGAGAGGGAGAGAGAGAGTGTGGGAGAGGCAGTGAGTGAGAGAGAGAGTGTGGGAGAGGCAGTGAGAGAAAGAGAGAGTGTGGGAGAGGCAGTGAGTGAGAGAGAGAGTGTGGGAGAGGCAGTGAGAGAGGGAGAGAGTGTGGGAGAGGCAGTGAGTGAGAGAGAGAGTGTGGGAGAGGCAGTGAGAGAAAGAGAGAGTGTGGGAGAGGCAGTGAGAGAGAGAGAGAGTGTGGGAGAGGCAGTGAGTGAGAGAGAGAGAGTGGGAGAGGCAGTGAGAGAGGGAGAGAGAGAGTGGGAGAGGCAGTGAGAGAAAGAGAGAGTGTGGGAGAGGCAGTGAGAGAGGGAGAGAGAGTGTGGGAGAGGCAGTGAGTGAGAGAGAGAGTGTGGGAGAGGCAGTGAGTGAGAGAGAGAGTGTGGGAGAGGCAGTGAGTGAGAGAGTGTGGGAGAGGCAGTGAGAGAGGGAGAGGGGGGAGAGAAAGAGAGATGCTGTGAGAGGGAGAGAGTGTGGGAGAGAGAGAGTGTGGGAGAGGCAGTGAGAGAGAGAGAGAGAGTGTGGGAGAGGCAGCGAGAGAGGGAGAGGGGGGAGAGAAAGAGAGATGCTGTGAGAGGGAGAGACAGTGAGTGAGAGAGAGAGTGTGGGAGAGGCAGTGAGAGAGAGAGAGAGTGTGGGAGAGACAGTGAGAGAGGGAGAGGGGGGAGAGAAAGAGAGATGCTGTGAGAGGGAGAGAGTGTGGGAGAGAGAGAGTGTGGGAGAGGCAGTGAGAGAAAGAGAGAGAGTGGGAGAGGCAGTGAGTGAGAGAGAGAGTGTGGGAGAGGCAGCGAGAGAGGGAGAGGAGGGAGAGAAAGAGAGATGCTGTGAGAGGGAGAGAGAGAGTGTGGGAGAGGCAGCGAGAGAGGGAGAGGGGGGAGAGAAAGAGAGATGCTGTGAGAGGGAGAGAGTGTGGGAGAGGCAGTGAGTGAGAGAGAGTGTGGGAGAGGCAGTGAGTGAGAGAGAGTGTGGGAGAGGCAGTGAGTGAGAGAGAGTGTGGGAGAGGCAGTGAGAGAGAGAGAGAGAGTGTGGGAGAGGCAGTGAGAGAGGGAGAGGGGGGAGAGAAAGAGAGATGCTGTGAGAGGGAGAGAGTGTGGGAGAGGCAGTGAGTGAGAGAGAGAGTGTGGGAGAGGCAGTGAGTGAGAGAGAGAGTGTGGGAGAGGCAGTGAGTGAGAGAGAGAGTGTGGGAGAGGCAGTGAGTGAGAGAGAGTGTGGGAGAGGCAGTGAGTGAGAGAGAGAGTGTGGGAGAGGCAGTGAGTGAGAGAGAGAGTGTGGGAGAGGCAGTGAGTGAGAGAGAGTGTGGGAGAGGCAGTGAGTGAGAGAGAGAGTGTGGGAGATGCAGAAAGAGAGAGAGTGGGAGAGGCAGTGAGAGAGAGTAGGAGGGAGAGAAAAAGAGGGAGAGATGCAGAGACAGAGAGTGGGAGAGGGATATGCAGAGGGAGAAAGGGGGATAGGAAGAGAGAGAGAGAGAGAGTTGGAAGACCAGGAATATGGACAGAAATGAGAGAAAGAGAGAGATGGAAAGCTGAAGGGGCCAAGGGTCAGATCGAGGGAGTCGGGAATGAGGGGGAGTCGGGAACGAGGGAGGGCCGGATCGAGAGGTGGGGGGGGGGAGGGGGGTGTCAGGATGGGCTATTTTAAAGTGGTGAGCGGGGCCGATGCCGGGAATGATGTTCCCGTTCCCGGGTATCCACGGGTTACGCTGTGACGGGCTGAGGGGCGGCGGTCGGTGTGGAGGGGGGGGTGGGGGGGCGGTGGTGGTAACCTGCAGTCCTGACCCGGCTCGTTCCCATTGACCGGTCGGTGGAGACGCTGGCCTGGTCGGTGACCTCACTGGGCTAGGAGCCCCCCCCCCCCCCCCCCCCCTCCCCCCGAAGGCCCGGCCTCCTGCTCTGGGGAAACCGGTTCGAATCCCATCACCACCCTCAGAGGAAGGTCTTCTCCTCGTCTCTGGTCCTAAATGGGCGACTCCCTTCATTTTTAAAAAGTGACCGCACCCCCCACCTCGTTCTAGGCTCTCCCACAAGAGGAAACATCCTCTTCGCATCCCACCCTGTCCGAGACCCCCCCCCCCCACCCCCCCTCAGGATCTTAAAAGGTGTCAACCGAGTCGCCTCTCGCTCTCCTAAAGTCTGGAAACCATCAGCGATTGGCAGAGAGGCCCCATCTGATTCACTAGGGGAAGAGGGGATCCACGCGTGTGAAAGTAAGCACCAACTCACAGCCCCGCCGTTCTCCGTGTTCCCTCAAACTGACCGTGCCAACTCATGACCTGCGCCGTACCCATTCACCCAGCATGCGTCACGTACATAACTAGTGAGCCTCTCAGGAACAATGGCAAGTGCAGAGCAGCAAATTATATACAGATGAAAAGAAACGAAACGCGTGGACAAATCTCCTTTCGACGCAGAACCCTGTAGGCGTGTCAATCAGTATCCAGACCAGAGGCTTCGTACAGTTCGAGCGCACGTCGAGACGTTGACAAAAGTGCTCACAAAAAAAAAACAACTTACTATAACCTCTTAAAGATGTCAATCAAGCAAAGGCAGTAATTCAATTTGGTTGTTCAAAGCCAGCCCCCTGCTGATCAAGACCGTACACAATTCCGGGCTCCGTCAGTCATCGTACAGCAGCCGATGAAGTCATTGTGTGTGCACTGTGTAATTCAGAGTAAAGCTCCCGGTACACCACCTCCATCAAACACTCCCAGGACAGGTACAGCACGGGGTTAGATACAGAGTAAAGCTCCCTCTGCACTGTCCCCATCAAACACTCCCAGGACAGGTACAGCACGGGGTTAGATACAGAGTAAAGCTCCCTCTGCACTGTCCCCATCAAACACTCCCAGGACAGGTACAGCACGGGGTTAGATACAGAGTAAAGCTCCCTCTGCACTGTCCCCATCAAACACTCCCAGGACAGGTACAGCACGGGGTTAGATACAGAGTAAAGCTCCCTCTACACTGTCCCCATCAAACACTCCCAGGACAGGTACAGCACGGGGTTAGGTACAGAGTAAAGCTCCCTCTACACTGTCCCCATCATACACTCCCAGGACAGGTACAGCACGGGGTGAGATACAGAGTAAAGCTCCCTCTACAGTGTCCACATCAAACACTCCCAGGACAGGTACAGCACGGGGTTAGATACAGAGTAAAGCTCCCTCTACACTGTCCCCATCAAACACTGCCAGGACAGGTACAGCACGGGGTTAGATACAGAGTAAAGCTCCCTCTACACCGTCCCCATCAAACACTCCCAGGAACAGCACGGGGTTAGATACAGAGTAAAGCTCCCTCTACACTGTCCCCATCAAACACTCCCAGGACAGGTACAGCACGGGGTTAGATACAGAGTAAAGCTCCCTCTACACTGTCCCCATCAAACACTCCCAGGACAGGTACAGCACGGGGTTAGATACAGAGTAAAGCTCCCTCTACACCGTCCCCATCAAACACTCCCAGGACAGCTACAGCACGGGGTTAGATACAGACTAAAGCTCCCTCTACACTATCCCCATCAAACACTCCCAGGACAGGTACAGCACGGGGTTAGATACAGAGTAAAGCTCCCGCTACACTGTCCACATCAAACACTCCCAGGACAGGTACAGCACGAGGTTAGATACAGAGTAATGCTCCCTCTACACTGTCCCCATCAAACACTCCCAGGACAGGTACACCATGGGGTTATATACAGAGTAAAGCTCCCTTTACACTGTCCCCAACGAACACTCCCAGAACAGGTGCAGTACAGGATTAGATACAGAGTAAAGCTCCCTCTACACTGTTCCCTTCAAACACTCGTAGGACAGGGACAGCACAGGGTTAGATACAGAGTAAAGCTCCATTAACACTGTCCCATCCACCATATTAAGCATTCACATGTTCCAGCAGGGACACGCAGTGGCATCAGCACCTAGTCTCCCAACTAACAGGGAGGTTAAAGAGATAGGGAGGGGTGTAGGGGCAGGAGGAGGTTACAGAGATAGGGAGGGGTGTAGGGGCAGGAGGAGGTTACAGAGTTAGGGAGGGGTGTAGGGGCTGGAGGAGGTTACAGAGATAGGGAGGGGTGTAGGGGCTGGAGGAGGTTACAGAGATAGGGAGGGGTGTAGGGGCTGGAGGATGTTACAGAGTTAGGGAAGGGTGTAGGAGCTGGAGGATGTTACAGAGATAGGGAGGGGTGTAGGGGGCTGGAGGAGGTTACGGAGATAGGGAGGGGTGTAGGGAGGGGAGGAGGTTATGGAGATAGGGAGGGGTGTAGGGAGGGGAGGAGGTTACAGAGATAGGGAGGGGTGTAGGGAGATGGAGGAGGTTACAGAGATAGGGAGTGTTGTAGGGGGCTGGAGGAGGTTACAGAGATAGGGAGGGGTGTAGGGTGCTGGAGGAGGTTACAGAGATAGGGAGGGGTGTAGGGTGCTGGAGGAGGTTACAGAGATAGGGAGGGGTGTAGGGTGCTGGAGGAGGTTACAGAGATAGGGAGGGGTGTAGGGGCTGGAGGAGGTAACAGCGATAGGGAGGGTTGTAGGGGCTGGAGGAGGTTACAGAGATAGGGAGGGGTGTTGGGAGGGGAGGAGGTTATGGAGATAGGGACGGGTGTAGGGAGGGGAGGAGGTTACAGAGATCGGGAGGGTTGTAGGGAGGGGAGGAGGTTATGGAGATAGGGAGGGGAGGAGTTTATGGAGATAGGGAGGGGTGTAGGGAGGGGAGGAGGTTATGGAGATAGGGAGGGGTGTAGTGAGGGGAGGAGTTTATGGAGATAGGGAGGGGTGTAGGGAGGGGAGGAGGTTACAGAGATAGGGAGGGGAGGAGTTTATGGAGATGAGGGGTGTAGGGAGGGGAGGAGGTTATGGAGATAGGGAGGGGTGTAGGGAGGGGAGGAGGTTATGGAGATAAGGAGGGGTGTAGGGGGCTGGAGGAGGTTACAGAGATAGGGAGGGGTGTAGGTGCTGGAGGAGGTTACAGAGATAGGGAGGGGTGTAGGGGGCTGGAGGAGGTTACAGAGATAGGGAGGGGTGTAGGGGGCTGGAGGAGGTTACAGAGATAGGGAGGGGTGTAGGGGGCTGGAGGAGGTTACAGAGATAGGGAGGGGTGTAGGGGCTGGAGGAGGTTACAGAGATAGGGAGGGGTGTAGGTGGCTGGAGGAGGTTACAGAGATCGGGAGGGTTGTAGGGAGGGGAGGAGGTTATGGAGATAGGGAGGGGTGTTGGGAGAGGAGGAGGTTACAGAGATAGGGAGGGGAGGAGGTTACAGAGATAGGGAGGGGTGTAGGGAGGGGGAGGAGGTTATGGAGACAGGCCCACGGAATCTGGCCGGAAATATGGGGTGAAGACGGACCGGCCGACTCTCCGAGGGTCACTCCCGGCCGGTGTGCAGGGGCCGCGGGGCAGAGTCCGGCGCCGGAGCGGAACGCGGACACCCAGCCGTGGGTGGGGGGTGGGGATCGGGCAACAACGCAGACCCCCCGAGTTTCCCGAGCGCCCCTGCCGCCGCTGGCTTGTGGGGGCGCGGGGGGCCGCGGCCTCACTCACCCTGTCCTCTCTCGGGCGCCTCCTCCTCCACCAGGACGATGTTGCTGAGCTCGACGTCTTCGCCATCGCCGCTGTCCTTTTCGTCCGGCTCGCTGCGCAGCTGCTGCAACTTCCGCTGGGTCCTGGCGCTCTGGTGGGCTGGGGTCCGGGTGTGCTCCACCAGGCTCAGCTTGGCCGGCGTATCAAAGGCGCACAGCGCGCAGGAGTAGTACCGCCACTCTGTCTCCGCGGCGCAGTCCAGCTCCAGCAGGTGCTGCGAGGGGGGTTGTGGGGGGAAATCAAGGGGGCAGCGTTGTCAAGCCTTTCTGCTCTGGGTGTTACTGCTCCCTCCCTGACATCCTCCTCCCACACATCACCCCCCACCCCCCCCCCACCTCCCCACCACCCCCCTCTTCGCCTCCCGCACACCCCATCACCATAAACCCCTCTCCCTCCCGAAACACGTCGAATACCGGTCACCTCGGGACCTCTCCCTGTGCCAGGGCGTTCCTCGAGCGTGGCTGAGAGAGAGAGAGAAAAAGGAGACGTGTTTGGTCGAGGTTTTTTTTTTTGTCTTGCGCTCGTCTGGACCACTTCGCAAGAAAGTAAAGGAAGCAAACAACAATTTATACTGCAAGGGAGGAGAGCGCTGACTGATTGGCCAGTCGACGCTGATTGGTAGAGACGTTGCCGAGTCCTCTTGCCCACCAGTCAGCGCTCTCTTCCCATGCAGTATAAATTGTTGTTCCCTTTAGGTTTGGGGATTCTCGCGAATTGTCCTGACGAGTACAGGGCGAGTAGCGCCGACAGGAAATAATCTCTTCTGAAGGAAGTTCCTCCTGAATTCCCGACTGGACTATCTTTTACCGACGGGCCCCAGAGTTCTGGCCTCAACCACAAGGGGAAACATCTTCTCTGTACTGACCCCCACCACCACCCACCTCCCCCCCACCCCCTGCACCCCCGCCCCCCCCCCCCCCCCCCCCCACCATCGTAATCCTTTCCCAATTCTAAGAGGCTCCAAGTGGCAGCCCGATAAGTCTTACGAATGCGCGGGAATGAGTGCCATGCCTGCTCAGCCTGGACTCTCAGCTAGAACCACTGAGAATGCCAATCGTTGCAGTCGTCGGGCGCCTCGAGTGATCCACCAACTTGCCGATCGGTTCTGCTGGCTGGAACTGAGCGCCACGGAGAAAGAGCAAGGGAAATGGGTGAGATGGTCGATAATGCAAGCCGGGCTCAGCCACGTCTGGCGTTCAGTCCGAGGAAAGCAGTTCAAATAGAGCAGAGAGGATAGAAAGTGAGAGTGGAAAAGGGAAGAGGGAATGGAGAGAGAGGGAGAGAGAGAGAGAGAGAGAGTGTGAAATAGAGCAGATAGAACACAGAGAGAGAAAGAGAGAGAAAGAGAGTGAAATAGAGCAGAGGGAAGAGAGAGAGAGAGAGAGTGTGTATGAATTGGAACGGAGAGTACTGGGTGTTTGATTTACAGCTTGAATTTGAACTCCAATTTGAATCTGAGTTTGAAGTATGATCCTGAATATGAGTTTGAGCTCCAGTTTGGGTCTGAATTGGAATCTGAGTTTGAATTTGCATTTGAGTTTGTGAGTGAATTTGAGTTTGAATTTGAGCTTGAGTTTGAATTTGAATGCAAGTTTGAATATCAATTTGAATTTTTCTTTGAATTTGAGATGGAATTTGAGTTTGAACTGCAGTTTGAGTTTGAGTGTGAATTTGTATTTGAATTTGAGTTGGAATTTGTGCTTGAATTTGAGTTTGAATTTGTTTTAGAATTTGAGTTGGGGTGTGATTTTGAATTTGAGTTTGAGCTGCAGTTTGAGTTTGAATTTGAGTTTGTGTCTGAATTTGAGTTTCAATTTGTTTTAGAATTTGAGTTGGGGTGTGAATTTGAATTTGAGTTTGAGCTGCAGTTTGAGTTTGAATTTGAGTGCGAATTTGTGTTTGAATTTGAATTTGTGTTTGAATTTGAGTTTGAGTGTGAATTTGTGCTTGAATTTGAGTTTGTGTTTGAATTTGAGTTTGAGTGTGAATTTGTGCTTGAATTTGAGTTGGGGTGTGATTTTGTGCTTGAATTTGAGCTGCAGTTTGAATTTGAGTTTGAGTTTGAGTGTGAATTTGTGCTTGAATTTGAGTTTGAATTTGTTTTAGAATTTGAGTTGGGGTGTGATTTTGAAGTTGAGTTTGAGCTGCAGTTTGTGTGTGAATTTGAATTTGAGTGCGAATTTGTGTTTGAATTTGAGTTTGAGTGTGAATTTGCGTCTGAATTTGAGTTTGGATTTGTTTTAGAATTTGAGTTGGGGTGTGATTTTGAATTTGAGTTTGAGCTGCAGTTTGAGTTTGAATTTGAGTGCGAATTTGTGTTTGAATTTGAGTTTATGTTTGAATTTGAGTTTGAGTGTGAATTTGAGTTTGAGTGTGAATTTGTGCTTGAATTTGAGTTTGAATTTGTTTTAGAATTTGAGTTGGGGTGTGATTTTGAATTTGAGTTTGAACTGCAGTTTGAGTTTGAATTTGAGTGCGAATTTGTGTTTGAATTTGAGTTTATGTTTGAATTTGAGTTTGAGTGTGAATTTGAGTTTGAGTGTGAATTTGTGCTTGAATTTGAGTTTGAATTTGTTTTAGAATTTGAGTTGGGGTGTGATTTTGAATTTGAGTTTGAACTGCAGTTTGAGTTTGAATTTGAGTGCGAATTTGTGTTTGAATTTGAGTTTATGTTTGAATTTGAGTTTGAGTGTGAATTTGAGTTTGAGTGTGAATTTGTGCTTGAATTTGAGTTTGTGTCTGAATTTGAGTTTCGATTTGTTTTAGAATTTGAGTTGGGGTGTGAATTTGAATTTGAGTTTGAGCTGCAGTTTGAGTTTGAATTTGAATTTGAATGCGAATTTGTGTTTGAATTTGAGTTTGTGTTTGAATTTGAGTTTGAGTGTGAATTTGTGTCTCAATTTGAGTGTGAATTTGTGTTTGAATTTGAGTTTCAGTGTGAATTTGTGTCTGAATTTGAGTTTCGATTTGTTTTAGAATTTGAGTTGGGGTGTGAATTTGAATTTGAGTTTGAGCTGCAGTTTGAGTTTGAATTTGAATTTGAATTTGAGTTTGTGTTTGAATTTGAGTTTGAGTGTGAATTTGTGCTTGAATTTGAGTTTGAATTTGTTTTAGAATTTGAGTTGGGGTGTGATTTTGAAGTTGAGTTTGAGCTGCAGTTTGTGTTTGAATTTGAATTTGAGTGCGGATTTGTGTTTGAATTTGAATTTGTGTCTGAATTTGAGTGTGAATTTGTGTCTGAATTTGAGTTTGGATTTGTTTTAGAATTTGAGTTGGGGTGTGATTTTGAATTTGAGTTTGAGCTGCAGTGCGAATTTGTGTTTGAATTTGAGTTTGTGTTTGAATTTGAGTTTGCGTGTGAATTTGTGCTTGAATTTGAGTTTGAATTTGCTTTAGAATTTGAGTTGGAGGTGTGATTTTGTGCTTGAATTTGAGCTGCAGTTTGAGTTTGAATTTGAATTTGAATGGGAATTTGTGTTTGAGTTTGAGTGTGAATTTGTGTCTGAATTTGAGTTTGAATTTGTTTTAGAATTTGAGTTGGGGTGTGATTTTGAATTTGAGTTTGAGCTGCAGTTTGAGTTTGAATTTGAGTTTGAGTGTGAATTTGTGTTTGAATTTGTGTCTGAATTTGAGTGGGGTGTGATTTTGAGTTTGAGTTCCAGTTTGAGTGAGCTGTGTTGCCATTAAGTTTCTCTTTCCATTAGACCTGAAGCACACTTGTTTTGGGGACAGTACTTTGCTTTATCCTGGGCTCTGAGGCAATAAGCAGTGCCCTGTTCCCTGCCATTGAGATTTCAGTGAAATCTACATTAATCCATAGTCCCTTGTTAGCAATTATTTATGTTCTGTTTAGCTATTATCGAATTCCACTCACAGCGCCAGACATCAATAAGCTAACAACGCTGATGAAGAATCTGTTTAATAGACCTTCCCAAAGGCACTAGCGTCTGATTGATGTTTTCAAACAGAGGGGAAGGTATGGCTGCCATGGTTTACTGGTGTTTCTCCCTGGAGTGGGAACATGAGCTGAC
>JANJGN010000734.1:35000-162500 GCA_026770705.1 Isurus oxyrinchus | reverse complement strand
CCAGTCTGTAACTCACTCCCGGGTATCTGTAATTCTATATATAAACCCCACCCGAACCCCTCGATTAGATTGCAGTCTGTAACTCACTCCCGGGTATCTGTTATTCTATATATAAACCACACCGAACCATCGATTAGATTCCAGTCTGTAACTCACTCCCGGGTATCTGTTATTCTATATATAAACCCACCCCGAACCCCTCGATTAGATTCCAGCCTGTAACTCACTCCCGGGTATCTGTTATTCTATATATAAACCCACCCCGAACCCCTCGATTAGATTCCAGACTGCAACTCACTCCCGGGTATCTGTTATTCTATATATAAACACCCCGAACCCCTCGATTAGATGCCAGTCTGTAACTCATTCCCGGGTATCTGTTATTCTATATATAAACCACCCCGAAAACCCGAACCCCTCGATTAGATTCCAGTCTGTAACTCACTCCCGGGTATCTGTTATTCTATATATAAACCCCTCCGATCCCCTCGAATAGATTCCAGTCTGTAACTCACTCCCGGGTATCTGTTATTCTATATATAAACCCCTCCGATCCCCTCAATTAGATTCCAGTCTGTAACTCACTCCCAGGTGTCTGTTATTCTATATATAAACCACCATGAACCCCTCGATTAGATTCCAGTCTGTAACTCACTCCCGGGTATCTGTTATTCTATATATAAACCACCCCGAACCCCTCGATTAGATTCCAGTCTGTAACTCACTCCCGGGTATCTGTTATTCTATATATAAACCACCCAAACCCCTTGATTAGATTCCAGTCTGTAACTCAAACCGGGGTATCTGTTATTCTGTATATAAACCACCCCGACCCCTAGATTAGATTCCAGTCTGTAACTCACTCCCGGGTACCGGTTATTCAGCATATAAACCACCCAGAATCCCTCGATTAGATTCCAGTCTGTAACTCACTCCGGGGAACCTGTCATTCTATATATAAACCACCCCGAACCCCTCGATTGGATTTCAGTCTGTAACTCACTCCCAGTTATCTGTTATTCTATATATAAACCACCCGGAAACCCTCGATTAGTATCCAATCTGTAACTCACTCCAGGGTACCTGTTATTCTACATATAAACCGTACTGAACCCCTCGATTACATTCCAGTCTGTAACTCACTCCCGGGTATCTGGTATTCTATATATAACCACCCAGAACCCCACGATTAGATTCTAGACTGTAACTCACTCACACGTATCTGTTATTCTGTATATAAATCCCCCCGAAACCCTCGATTAGATTCCAGTGTGTATCTCACTCCCGGGTATCTGTTATTCTATATATAAAATACCCCGAGCAGCTCGATTAGATTCCAGTCTGTAACTCACTCCCGGGTATCTGTTATTCAATATATAAACCACCCCGAAACCCTCGATTAGATTGCAGTCTGTAACTCACACGTGGGTATCTGTTATTCTATATATAAACCACCCCGAAACACTCGATTAGATTCCAGTCTGTAACTTACTCCAGGGTATCTGTTATTCTATATATAAACCGTACTGAACCCCTCGATTAGATTCCAGTCTGTAACTCACTCCCGGGTATCTGTTATTCTATATATAAAACAGCCCGAACCACTCGATTAGATTCCAGTCTGTAACTTACTCCAGGGTATCTGTAATTCTATATATAAACAGTACTGAACCCCTCGATTAGATTCCAGTCTGTAACTCAATCCCGGGTATCTGTTATTCTATATATAAACCATCCCAAACCCCTCGATTAGATTCCAGTCTGTAACTCACTTCCGGGTATCTGTTATTCTATATATAAACCAGCCTGAACCACTCGTTTAGATTCCAGTCTGTAACTCACTCCCGGGTATGTGTTATTCTATATATAAACCATCACGAAACCCTCGATTAGATTCCAGTCAGTAACTCACTCCCGGGTATCTGTTATTCTATATATAAACCACCTTGAACCCCTCGATTAGGTTCCAGTCTGTAACTCACTCCCCGGGAATCTGTTATTCTATATATAAACCACCCCGAACCCCTCGATTAGATTGCAGTCTGTAACTCACTCCCGGGTATCTGTTATTCTATATATAAACCAGCCCGAACCACTCGATTAGATTCCAGTCTGTAACTCACTCCCGGGTATCTGTTATTCTATATATAAAACACCCCGAACCCCTTGATTAGATTCCAGTCTGTAACTCACTCAGTGGTATCTGTTATTCTATATATAAACCACCTCGAACACCTCGATTAGATTCCAGTCTGTAACTCACTCCCGGGTATCTGTTATTCTATATGTAAACCACCCTGGACCCCTCAATTAGATTCCAGTCTGGAACTCACTCCCGGGTATCTGTTATTCTATATATAAACCACCCCGAACCGTCGATTAGTTTCCAGTCAGTAACTCACTCCCGGGTACCGGTTATTCAGCATATAAACCACCCAGAATCCCTCGATTAGATTCCAGTCAGTAACTCACTCCCGGGTATCTGTCATTCTATATATAAACCACCCCGAACCCCTCGATTGGATCCAGTCTGTAACTCACTCCCGGGTATCTGTTATTCTATATATAAACCCACCCCGAACCCCTCGATTAGATTCGAGTCTGTAACTCACTCCCGGGTATCTGTTATTCTATATATAAACCCACCCCGAACCCCTCGATTAGATTCCAGTCTGTAACTCACTCCCGGGTATCTGTTATTCTATATATAAACCCACCCCGAAACCCTCGATTAGATTCCAGACTGCAACTCACTCCCGGGTATCTGTTATTCTATATATAAACACCCCGAACCCCTCGATTAGATTCCAGTCTGTAACTCATTCCCGGGTATCTGTTATTCTATATATAAACCACCCCGAAAACCCGAACCCCTCGATTAGATTCCAGTCTGTAACTCACTCCCGGGTATCTGTTATTCTATATATAAACCCCTCCGATCCCCTCGAATAGATTCCAGTCTGTAACTCACTCCCGGGTATCTGTTATTCTATATATAAACCCCTCCGATCCCCTCAATTAGATTCCAGTCTGTAACTCACTCCCAGGTGTCTGTTATTCTATATATAAACCACCATGAACCCCTCGATTAGATTCCAGTCTGTAACTCACTCCCGGGTATCTGTTATTCTATATATAAACCACCCCGAACCCCTCGATTAGATTCCAGTCTGTAACTCACTCCCGGGTATCTGTTATTCTATATATAAACCACCCCAAACCCCTTGATTAGATTCCAGTCTGTAACTCAAACCGGGGTATCTGTTATTCTGTATATAAACCACCCCGACCCCTAGATTAGATTCCAGTCTGTAACTCAATCCCGGGTACCGGTTATTCAGCATATAAACCACCCAGAATCCCTCGATTAGATTCCAGTCTGTAACTCACTCCCGGGTATCTGTCATTCTATATATAAACCACCCCGAACCCCTCGATTGGATTTCAGTCTGTAACTCACTCCCAGTTATCTGTTATTCTATATATAAACCACCCGGAAACCCTCGATTAGTATCCAATCTGTAACTCACTCCAGGGTACCTGTTATTCTACATATAAACCGTACTGAACCCCTCGGTTACATTCCAGTCTGTAACTCACTCCCGGGTATCTGGTATTCTATATATAACCACCCAGAACCCCACGATTAGATTCTAGACTGTAACTCACTCACACGTATCTGTTATTCTGTATATAAATCCCCCCGAAACCCTCGATTAGATTCCAGTGTGTATCTCACTCCCGGGTATCTGTTATTCTATATATAAAATACCCCGAGCAGCTCGATTAGATTCCAGTCTGTAACTCACTCCCGGGTATCTGTTATTCAATATATAAACCACCCCGAAACCCTCGATTAGATTGCAGTCTGTAACTCACACGTGGGTATCTGTTATTCTATATATAAACCACCCCGAAACACTCGATTAGATTCTAGACTGTAACTCACTCCCGGGTATCTGGTATTCTATATATAACCACCCAGAACCCCACGATTAGATTCTAGACTGTAACTCACTCACACGTATCTGTTATTCTGTATATAAATCCCCCCGAAACCCTCGATTAGATTCCAGTGTGTATCTCACTCCCGGGTATCTGTTATTCTATATATAAAATACCCCGAGCAGCTCGATTAGATTCCAGTCTGTAACTCACTCCCGGGTATCTGTTATTCAATATATAAACCACCCCGAAACCCTCGATTAGATTGCAGTCTGTAACTCACACGTGGGTATCTGTTATTCTATATATAAACCACCCCGAAACACTCGAGTAAATTCCAGTCTGTAACTTACTCCAGGGTATCTGTTATTCTATATATAAACCGTACTGAACCCCTCGATTAGATTCCAGTCTGTAACTCACTCCCGGGTATCTGTTATTCTATATATAAAACAGCCCGAACCACTCGATTAGATTCCAGTCTGTAACTTACTCCAGGGTATCTGTAATTCTATATATAAACAGTACTGAACCCCTCGATAAGATTCCAGTCTGTAACTCAATCCCGGGTATCTGTTATTCTATATATAAACCATCCCAAACCCCTCGATTAGATTCCAGTCTGTAACTCACTTCCGGGTATCTGTTATTCTATATATAAACCAGCCTGAACCACTCGTTTAGATTCCAGTCTGTAACTCACTCCCGGGTATGTGTTATTCTATATATAAACCATCACGAAACCCTCGATTAGATTCGAGTCTGTAACTCACTCCCGGGTATCTGTTATTCTATATATAAACCCACCCCGAACCCCTCGATTAGATTCTAGTCTGTAACTCACTCCCGGGTATCTGTTATTCTATATATAAACCCACCCCGAAACCCTCGATTAGATTCCAGTCTGTAACTCACTCCCAGGTATCTGTTATTCTATATATAAACCACCCCGAAACCCTCGATTCGATTCCAGACTGTATCTCACTCCCGGGTATCTGTTATTCTATATATAAACCATCCCGAACCCCTCGATTAGATTCCAGTCTGTAACTCACTCCCGGGTATCAGTTATTCTATATATAAACCACCCCGAATCCCTCGATTAGATTCCAGTCTGTAACTCACTCCCGGGTATCTGTTATTCTATATATAAACCACCCCGAACCCCTCGATTAGGTTCCAGTCTGTAACTCACTCCCAGGTATCTGTAATTCTATATATAAACCCCACCCGAACCCCTCGATTAGGTTCCAGTCTGTAACTCACTCCCGGGTATCTGTAATTCTATATATAAACCCCACCCGAACCCCTCGATTAGATTGCAGTCTGTAACTCACTCCCGGGTATCTGTTATTCTATATATAAACCACCCCGAACCATCGATTAGATTCCAGTCTGTAACTCACTCCCGGGTATCTGTTATTCTATATATAAACCCACCCCGAACCCCTCGATTAGATTCCAGCCTGTAACTCACTCCCGGGTATCTGTTATTCTATATATAAACCCACCCCGAACCCCTCGATTAGATTCCAGACTGCAACTCACTCCCGGGTATCTGTTATTCTATATATAAACACCCCGAACCCCTCGATTAGATTCCAGTCTGTAACTCATTCCCGGGTATCTGTTATTCTATATATAAACCACCCCGAAAACCCGAACCCCTCGATTAGATTCCAGTCTATAACTCACTCCCGGGTATCTGTTATTCTATATATAAACCCCTCCGATCCCCTCGAATAGATTCCAGTCTGTAACTCACTCCCGGGTATCTGTTATTCTATATATAAACCCCTCCGATCCCCTCGATTAGATTCCAGTCTGTAACTCATTCCCGGGTATCTGTTATTCTATATATAAACCACCCCGAAAACCCGAACCCCTCGATTAGATTCCAGTCTATAACTCACTCCCGGGTATCTGTTATTCTATATATAAACCCCTCCGATCCCCTCGAATAGATTCCAGTCTGTAACTCACTCCCGGGTATCTGTTATTCTATATATAAACCCCTCCGATCCCCTCGATTAGATTCCAGTCTGTAACTCACTCCCGGGTATCTGTTATTCTATATATAAACCACCCCGAACCCCTCGATTAGATTCCAGTCTGTAACTCACTCCCGGGTATCTGTTATTCTATATATAAACCACCCCAAACCCCTTGATTAGATTCCAGTCTGTAACTCAAACCGGGGTATCTGTTATTCTGTATATAAACCACCCCGACCCCTAGATTAGATTCCAGTCTGTAACTCACTCCCGGGTACCGGTTATTCAGCATATAAACCACCCAGAATCCCTCGATTAGATTCCAGTCTGTAACTCACTCCCGGGTATCTGTCATTCTATATATAAACCACCCCGAACCCCTCGATTGGATTTCAGTCTGTAACTCACTCCCAGTTATCTGTTATTCTATATATAAACCACCCGGAAACCCTCGATTAGTATCCAATCTGTAACTCACTCCAGGGTACCTGTTATTCTACATATAAACCGTACTGAACCCCTCGAATACATTCCAGTCTGTAACTCACTCCCGGGTATCTGGTATTCTATATATAACCACCCAGAACCCCACGATTAGATTCTAGACTGTAACTCACTCACACGTATCTGTTATTCTGTATATAAATCCCCCCGAAACCCTCGATTAGATTCCAGTGTGTATCTCACTCCCGGGTATCTGTTATTCTATATATAAAATACCCCGAGCAGCTCGATTAGATTCCAGTCTGTAACTCACTCCCGGGTATCTGTTATTCAATATATAAACCACCCCGAAACCCTCGATTAAATTGCAGTCTGTAACTCACACGTGGGTATCTGTTATTCTATATATAAACCACCCCGAAACACTCGATTAGATTCCAGTCTGTAACTTACTCCAGGGTATCTGTTATTCTATATATAAACCGTACTGAACCCCTCGATTAGATTCTAGTCTGTAACTCACTCCCGGGTATCTGTTATTCTATATATAAAACAGCCCGAACCACTCGATTAGATTCCAGTCTGTAACTTACTCCAGGGTATCTGTAATTCTATATATAAACAGTACTGAACCCCTCGATTAGATTCCAGTCTGTAACTCAATCCCGGGTATCTGTTATTCTATATATAAACCATCCCAAACCCCTCGATTAGATTCCAGTCTGTAACTCACTTCCGGGTATCTGTTATTCTATATATAAACTAGCCTGAACCACTCGATTAGATTCCAGTCTGTAACTCACTCCCGGGTATGTGTTATTCTATATATAAACCACCACGAAACCCTCGATTAGATTCCAGTCAGTAACTCACTCCCGGGTATCTGTTATTCTATATATAAACCACCTTGAACCCCTCGATTAGATTCCAGTCTGTAACTCACTCCCGGGAATCTGTTATTCTATATATAAACCACCCCGAACCCCTCGAATAGATTGCAGTCTGTAACTCACTCCCGGGTATCTGTTATTCTATATATAAACCAGCCCGAACCACTCGATAAGATTCCAGTCTGTAACTCACTCCCGGGTATCTGTTATTCTATATATAAAACACCCCGAACCCCTTGATTAGATTCCAGTCTGTAACTCACTCCGTGGTATCTGTTATTCTATATATAAACCACCTCGAACACCTCGATTAGATTCCAGTCTGTAACTCACTCCCGGGTATCTGTTATTCTATATATAAACCACCCTGGACCCCTCAATTAGATTCCAGTCTGGAACTCACTCCCGGGTATCTGTTATTCTATATATAAACCACCCCGAACCGTCGATTAGTTTCCAGTCAGTAACTCACTCCCGGGTACCGGTTATTCAGCATATAAACCACCCAGAATCCCTCGATTAGATTCCAGTCTGTAACTCACTCCCGGGTATCTGTCATTCTATATATAAACCACCCCGAACCCCTCGATTGGATCCAGTCTGTAACGCACTCCCAGTTATCTGTTATTCTATATATAAACCACCCGGAAACCCTCGATTAGTATCCAATCTGTAACTCACTCCAGGGTACCTGTTATTCTACATATAAACCGTACTGAACCCCTCGATTACATTCCAGTCTGTAACTCACTCCCGGGTATCTGGTATTCTATATATAACCACCCAGAACCCCACGATTAGATTCTAGACTGTAACTCACTCACACGTATCTGTTATTCTGTATATAAATCCCCCCGAAACCCTCGATTAGATTCCAGTGTGTATCTCACTCCCGGGTATCTGTTATTCTATATATAAAATACCCCGAGCAGCTCGATTAGATTCCAGTCTGTAACTCACTCCCGGGTATCTGTTATTCAATATATAAACCACCCCGAAACCCTCGATTAGATTGCAGTCTGTAACTCACACGTGGGTATCTGTTATTCTATATATAAACCACCCCGAAACACTCGATTAGATTCCAGTCTGTAACTTACCCAGGGTATCTGTTATTCTATATATAAACCGTACTGAACCCCTCGATTAGATTCCAGTCTGTAACTCACTCCCGGGTATCTGTTATTCTATATATAAAACAGCCCGAACCACTCGATTAGATTCCAGTCTGTAACTTACTCCAGGGTATCTGTAATTCTATATATAAACAGTACTGAACCCCTCGATTAGATTCCAGTCAGTAACTCAATCCCGGGTATCTGTTATTCTATATATAAACCATCCCAAACCCCTCGATTAGATTCCAGTCTGTAACTCACTTCCGGGTATCTGTTATTCTATATATAAACTAGCCTGAACCACTCGATTAGATTCCAGTCTGTAACTCACTCCCGGGTATGTGTTATTCTATATATAAACCACCACGAAACCCTCGATTAGATTCCAGTCAGTAACTCACTCCCGGGTATCTGTTATTCTATATATAAACCACCTTGAACCCCTCGATTAGATTCCAGTCTGTAACTCACTCCCGGGAATCTGTTATTCTATATATAAACCACCCCGAACGCCTCGATTAGATTGCAGTCTGTAACTCACTCCCGGGTATCTGTTATTCTATATATAAACCAGCCCGAACCACTCGATTAGATTCCAGTCTGTAACTCACTCCCGGGTATCTGTTATTCTATATATAAAACACCCCGAACCCCTTGATTAGATTCCAGTCTGTAACTCACTCCGTGGTATCTGTTATTCTATATATAAACCACCTCGAACACCTCGATTAGATTCCAGTCTGTAACTCACTCCCGGGTATCTGTTATTCAATATATAAACCACCCTGGACCCCTCAATTAGATTCCAGTCTGTAACTCACTCCCGGGTATCTGTTATTCTATATATAAACCACCCCGACCCGTCGATTAGTTTCCAGTCAGTAACTCACTCCCGGGTACCGGTTATTCAGCATATAAACCACCCAGAATCCCTCGATTAGATTCCAGTCTGTAACTCACTCCCGGGTATCTGTCATTCTATATATAAACCACCCCGAACCCCTCGATTGGATCCAGTCTGTAACGCACTCCCAGTTATCTGTTATTCTATATATAAACCACCCCAAAACCCTCGATTAGTATCCAATCTGTAACTCACTCCAGGGTACCTGTTATTCTACATATAAACCGTACTGAACCCCTCGATTAGATTCCAGTCTGTAACTCACTCCCGGGTATCTGGTATTCTATATATAACCACCCAGAACCCCACGATTAGATTCTAGTCTGTAACTCACTCCCGGGTATCTGTTATTCTATATATAAACCACCCCGAACCCATCGATTAAATTCCAGTCTGTAACTCACTCCCGGGTATCTGTTATTCTATATATAAACCACCCCGAGCACCTCGATTAGATTGCAGTCTGTAACTCACTCCCGGGTATCTGTTATTCTAGAAATAAACCAACCCGAACCCCTCGATTAGATTGCAGTCTGTAACTCACACGTGGGTATCTGTTATTCTATATATAAACCACCCCGAAACCCTCGATTAGATTCCAGTCTGTAACTCACTTCCGGGTACCTGTTATTCTATACATAAACCATCCCGAACCCCTCGATTAGATTCCAGTCTGTAACTCACTTCCGGGTACCTGTTATTCTATACATAAACTAGCCTGAACCACTCGATTAGATTCCAGTCTGTAACTCACTCCCGGGTATCTGTTATTCTATATATAAACCACCCTGGACCCCTCGTTTAGATTCCAGTCTGTAACTCACTCCCGGGTATCTATTATTCTCTCTATAAAAAACCCCGAACCCCTCGATTAGATTGCAGTCTGTAACTCACTCGTGGGTATCTGTTATTCTATATATAAACCAGCCCGAACCACTCGATTAGATTCCAGTCTGTAACTCACTCCCGGGTATCTGTTATTCTACATATAAAACATCCCGAACCCCTCGATTAGATTCCAGTCTGTAACTCACTCCTGGGTATCTGTTATTCTATATATAAACCACCTCGAACCCCTCGATTAGATTCCAGACTGTAACTCACTCCCGGGTATCTGTTATTCTATATATAAACCACCTCGAAACCCTCGATTAGATTCCAGTCTGTAAATCACTCCCGGGTATCTGTTATTCTATATATAAACCAACCCGAAACCCTCGATTAGATTCCCGTCTGTAACTCACTCCCGGGTATCTGTTATTCTATATATAAACCACTCCGAGCTATTGATTAGATTCCAGTCTGTATCCCACTCCCGGGTATCTGTTATTCTATATATAAACCACTCCGAGCAATCAATTAGATTCCAGTCTGTATCTCACTCCCGGGTATCTGTCATTCTATATATAAGCCACCCCGAACCCCTCGATTGGATCCAGTCTGTAACGCACTCCCAGTTATCTGTTATTCTATATATAAACCACCCCAAAACCCTCGATTAGTATCCAATCTGTAACTCACTCCAGGGTACCTGTTATTCTACATATAAACCGTACTGAACCCCTCGATTAGATTCCAGTCTGTAACTCACTCCCGGGTATCTGGTATTCTATATATAACCACCCAGAACCCCACGATTAGATTCTAGTCTGTAACTCACTCCCGGGTATCTGTTATTCTATATATAAACCACCCCGAACCCATCGATTAAATTCCAGTCTGTAACTCACTCCCGGGTATCTGTTATTCTATATATAAACCACCCCGAGCACCTCGATTAGATTGCAGTCTGTAACTCACTCCCGGGTATCTGTTATTCTAGAAATAAACCAACCCGAACCCCTCGATTAGATTGCAGTCTGTAACTCACACGTGGGTCTCTGTTATTCTATATATAAACCACCCCGAAACCCTCGATTAGATTCCAGTCTGTAACTTACTCCAGGGTATCTGTTATTCTATATATAAACCATCCCGAACCCCTCGATTAGATTCCAGTCTGTAACTCACTTCCGGGAACCTGTTATTCTATACATAAACTAGCCTGAACCACTCGATTAGATTCCAGTCTGTAACTCACTCCCGGGTATCTGTTATTCTATATATAAACCACCCCGAAACCCTCGATTAGATTCCAGTCAGTAACTCACTCCCGGGTATCTGTTATTCTATATATAAACCACCCTGGACCCCTCGTTTAGATTCCAGTCTGTAACTCACTCCTGGGTATCTATTATTCTCTCTATAAAAAACCCCGAACCCCTCGATTAGATTGCAGTCTGTAACTCACTCCTGGGTATCTGTTATTCTATATATAAACCAGCCCGAACCACTCGATTAGATTCCAGTCTGTAACTCACTCCCGGGTATCTGTTATTCTACATATAAAACATCCCGAACCCCTCGATTAGATTCCAGTCTGTAACTCACTCCTGGGTATCTGTTATTCTATATATAAACAACGTCGAACCCCTCGATTAGATTCCACACTGTAACTCACTCCCGGGTATCTGTTATTCTATATATAAACCACCTCGAAACCCTCGATTAGATTCCAGTCTGTAAATCACTCCCGGGTATTTGTTATTCTATATATAAACCAACCCGAAACCCTCGATTAGATTCCCGTCTGTAACTCACTCCCGGGTATCTGTTATTCTATATATAAACCACTCCGAGCTATCGATTAGATTCCAGTCTGTATCTCACTCCCGGGTATCTGTTATTCTATATATAAACCACTCCGAGCAATCAATTAGATTCCAGTCTGTATCTCACTCCCGGGTATCTGTTATTCTATATATAAACCACCCCGAACCCCTCGATTACATTGCAGTCTGTAACTCACTCCCGGGTATCTGTTATTCTATATATAAACCACCCCGAACCACTCGATTAGATTCCAGTCTGTAACTCATTCCCGGGTATCTGTTATTCTATATATAAAACACCCCGAACCACTCGATTAGATTCCAGTCTGTATCTCACTCCCGGATATCTGTTATTCTATATATAAACCACCCCGAACCGTCAATTAGATTCCAGTCTGTAACTCACTCCCAGGAATCTGTTATTCTATATATCAACCACCCCGAACCCCTCGATTAGATTCCAGTCTGTAACTCACTCCCGGGTATCTGTTATTCTATATATAAACCACCCAAACCATTCGATTAGATTCCAGTCTGTAACTCACTCCCGGGGATCCGTTATTCTATATATAAACCAACCCGAACACCTCGATTAGATTCCAGTCTGTAATTCAATCCCGGGTATCTGTTATTCTATATATAAACCATCCCGAACCACTCAATTAGATTCCAGTCTGTAACTCACTCCCGGGTATCTGTTATTCTATATATAAACCACCCCGAACCGTCGATTAGATTCCAGTCTGTAACTCACTCCCGGGTATCTGTTTTTCTATATATAAAACACCCCGAACCCCTCGATTAGATTCCAGTCTGTAACTCACTCCCGGATATCTGTTATTCTATATATTAACCACCCTGAACGCCTCGATTATATTCCAGTCTGTAATTCACTCCCAGGAACATGTTATTCTATATATACACAAACCACTCCGATCCCCTCGATTCGATTCCAGTCTGTAACTCACTCCCGGGTATCTGTTATTCTATATATTAACCACTCCGAGCTATCGATTAGGTTCCAGTCTGTATCTCACTCCCGGGTAACTGTTATTCTATACATAAACGACCCTGAACGCCTCGATTATATTCCAGTCTGTAACTCACTCCCAGGAATATGTTATTCTATATATAAACCACTCCGATCCCCTCGATTAGATTCCAGTCTGTATCTCACTCCCGGGTATCTGTTATTCTATATATAAATACCCCGACCCGTCGATTAGATTCCAGCATGTAACTCACTCCAGGGTATCTGTTATACTATATGTAAACCCCACCGAACCCCTCGATTAGATACCAATCTGTAATTCACTCCCGCGTATCTGTGGTTCTATATATAAACCACCCAGAACCGTCGATTAGATTCCAGTCTGTAACTCACTCCCGGGTATCTGTTATTCTATATATAAACCACCCCGAACCCCTCGATTAGATTCCAGTCTGTATCTCACTCCCGGGTATCTGTTATTCTATATATAAACCACTCCGAGCTTTCGATTCGATTCCAGTCTGTATCTCACTCCCGGGTATCTGTTATTCTATATATAAACCACTCCGGACTCCCCAATTACATTCCAGTCTGTAACTCACTCCTGGGTATCTGTTATTCTACATATAAACCACCCTGGACCCCTCGATTATATTCCAGTCTGTAAATCACTCCCGGGTATCTGGTATTCTATGTATAAACCCCCCAGGTACTCCTCGATTAGATTCCAGTCTGTAAATCACTCCAAGGTATCTGTTATTCTGGATATCAATCCCCCCGTTACCCCTCGATTAGATTCCAGTCTGGAAATCACTCCAAGGTATCTGTTATTCTATATATAAACCACTCCGATCCCCTCGATTAGATTCCAGTCTGTAAATCACTCCAAGGTATCTGTTATTCTATATATAAACCTCTCCGAAGCCCTCGATTAGATTCCAGTCTGTAACTCACTCCCGGGTATCTGTTATTCTATATATAAACCAACCCGAAAACCTCGATTAGATTCCAGTCTGTAATACACTCCCGAGTATCTGCTATTCTATATATAAACCACCCGAAACCCTCGATAAGATTCCAGTCTGTAACTCATTCCCGGGTATCTGTTATTCTATATATAAACCCCACCGAACCCCTCGATTAGATTCCAATCTGTAACTCACTCCCGTGTATCTGTTATTCTATATATAAATCACCCCGAACCCCTCGATTAGATTCCAGTCTGTAACTCACTCCTGGGTATCTATTTTTCTATATATAAACCACCTCGAACCGCTCGATTAGATTCCAGACTGTAACTCACTCCCGGGTATCTGTTATTCTATATATAAAACACCCCGAACCCCTCGATAAGATTCCAGTCTGTAACTCACTCCGTGGTATCTGTTATTCTATATATAAACCACCTCGAACACCTCGATTAGATTCCAGTCTGTAACTCACTCCCGGGTATCTGTTATTCTATATATAAACCACCCTGGACCCCTCAATTAGATTCCAGTCTGGAACTCACTCCCGGGTATCTGTTATTCTATATATAAACCACCCCGAACCGTCGATTAGTTCCAGTCTGTAACTCACTCCCGGGTACCGGTTATTCAGCATATAAACCACCCAGAATCCCTCGATTAGATTCCAGTCTGTAACTCACTCCCGGGTCTCTGTCATTCTCTATATAAACCACCCCGAACCCCTCGATTGGATCCAGTCTGTAACGCACTCCCAGTTATCTGTTATTCTATATATAAACCCTCGATTAGTATCCAATCTGTAACTCACTCCAGGGTACCTGTTATTCTACATATAAACCGTACTGAACCCCTCGATTAGATTCCAGTCTGTAACTCACTCCCGGGTATCTGGTATTCTATATATAACCACCCAGAACCCCACGATTAGATTCTAGTCTGTAACTCACTCCCGGGTATCTGTTATTCTATATATAAAACACCCCGAACCCCTTGATTAGATTCCAGTCTGTAACTCACTCCGTGGTATCTGTTATTCTATATATAAACCACCTCGAACACCTCGATTAGATTCCAGTCTGTAACTCACTCCCGGGTATCTGTTATTCTATATATAAACCACCCTGGACCCCTCAATTAGATTCCAGTCTGGAACTCACTCCCGGGTATCTGTTATTCTATATATAAACCACCCCGAACCGTCGATTAGTTTCCAGTCAGTAACTCACTCCCGGGTACCGGTTATTCAGCATATAAACCACCCAGAATCCCTCGATTAGATTCCAGTCTGTAACTCACTCCCGGGTATCTGTCATTCTATATATAAACCACCCCGAACCCCTCGATTGGATCCAGTCTGTAACGCACTCCCAGTTATCTGTTATTCTATATATAAACCACCCGGAAACCCTCGATTAGTATCCAATCTGTAACTCACTCCAGGGTACCTGTTATTCTACATATAAACCGTACTGAACCCCTCGATTACATTCCAGTCTGTAACTCACTCCCGGGTATCTGGTATTCTATATATAACCACCCAGAACCCCACGATTAGATTCTAGACTGTAACTCACTCACACGTATCTGTTATTCTGTATATAAATCCCCCCGAAACCCTCGATTAGATTCCAGTGTGTATCTCACTCCCGGGTATCTGTTATTCTATATATAAAATACCCCGAGCAGCTCGATTAGATTCCAGTCTGTAACTCACTCCCGGGTATCTGTTATTCAATATATAAACCACCCCGAAACCCTCGATTAGATTGCAGTCTGTAACTCACACGTGGGTATCTGTTATTCTATATATAAACCACCCCGAAACACTCGATTAGATTCCAGTCTGTAACTTACCCAGGGTATCTGTTATTCTATATATAAACCGTACTGAACCCCTCGATTAGATTCCAGTCTGTAACTCACTCCCGGGTATCTGTTATTCTATATATAAAACAGCCCGAACCACTCGATTAGATTCCAGTCTGTAACTTACTCCAGGGTATCTGTAATTCTATATATAAACAGTACTGAACCCCTCGATTAGATTCCAGTCAGTAACTCACTCCCGGGTATCTGTTATTCTATATATAAACCACCTTGAACCCCTCGATTAGATTCCAGTCTGTAACTCACTCCCGGGAATCTGTTATTCTATATATAAACCACCCCGAACGCCTCGATTAGATTGCAGTCTGTAACTCACTCCCGGGTATCTGTTATTCTATATATAAACCAGCCCGAACCACTCGATTAGATTCCAGTCTGTAACTCACTCCCGGGTATCTGTTATTCTATATATAAAACACCCCGAACCCCTTGATTAGATTCCAGTCTGTAACTCACTCCGTGGTATCTGTTATTCTATATATAAACCACCTCGAACACCTCGATTAGATTCCAGTCTGTAACTCACTCCCGGGTATCTGTTATTCAATATATAAACCACCCTGGACCCCTCAATTAGATTCCAGTCTGTAACTCACTCCCGGGTATCTGTTATTCTATATATAAACCACCCCGACCCGTCGATTAGTTTCCAGTCAGTAACTCACTCCCGGGTACCGGTTATTCAGCATATAAACCACCCAGAATCCCTCGATTAGATTCCAGTCTGTAACTCACTCCCGGGTATCTGTCATTCTATATATAAACCACCCCGAACCCCTCGATTGGATCCAGTCTGTAACGCACTCCCAGTTATCTGTTATTCTATATATAAACCACCCCAAAACCCTCGATTAGTATCCAATCTGTAACTCACTCCAGGGTACCTGTTATTCTACATATAAACCGTACTGAACCCCTCGATTAGATTCCAGTCTGTAACTCACTCCCGGGTATCTGGTATTCTATATATAACCACCCAGAACCCCACGATTAGATTCTAGTCTGTAACTCACTCCCGGGTATCTGTTATTCTATATATAAACCACCCCGAACCCATCGATTAAATTCCAGTCTGTAACTCACTCCCGGGTATCTGTTATTCTATATATAAACCACCCCGAGCACCTCGATTAGATTGCAGTCTGTAACTCACTCCCGGGTATCTGTTATTCTAGAAATAAACCAACCCGAACCCCTCGATTAGATTGCAGTCTGTAACTCACACGTGGGTATCTGTTATTCTATATATAAACCACCCCGAAACCCTCGATTAGATTCCAGTCTGTAACTCACTTCCGGGTACCTGTTATTCTATACATAAACCATCCCGAACCCCTCGATTAGATTCCAGTCTGTAACTCACTTCCGGGTACCTGTTATTCTATACATAAACTAGCCTGAACCACTCGATTAGATTCCAGTCTGTAACTCACTCCCGGGTATCTGTTATTCTATATATAAACCACCCTGGACCCCTCGTTTAGATTCCAGTCTGTAACTCACTCCCGGGTATCTATTATTCTCTCTATAAAAAACCCCGAACCCCTCGATTAGATTGCAGTCTGTAACTCACTCGTGGGTATCTGTTATTCTATATATAAACCAGCCCGAACCACTCGATTAGATTCCAGTCTGTAACTCACTCCCGGGTATCTGTTATTCTACATATAAAACATCCCGAACCCCTCGATTAGATTCCAGTCTGTAACTCACTCCTGGGTATCTGTTATTCTATATATAAACCACCTCGAACCCCTCGATTAGATTCCAGACTGTAACTCACTCCCGGGTATCTGTTATTCTATATATAAACCACCTCGAAACCCTCGATTAGATTCCAGTCTGTAAATCACTCCCGGGTATCTGTTATTCTATATATAAACCAACCCGAAACCCTCGATTAGATTCCCGTCTGTAACTCACTCCCGGGTATCTGTTATTCTATATATAAACCACTCCGAGCTATTGATTAGATTCCAGTCTGTATCCCACTCCCGGGTATCTGTTATTCTATATATAAACCACTCCGAGCAATCAATTAGATTCCAGTCTGTATCTCACTCCCGGGTATCTGTCATTCTATATATAAACCACCCCGAACCCCTCGATTGGATCCAGTCTGTAACGCACTCCCAGTTATCTGTTATTCTATATATAAACCACCCCAAAACCCTCGATTAGTATCCAATCTGTAACTCACTCCAGGGTACCTGTTATTCTACATATAAACCGTACTGAACCCCTCGATTAGATTCCAGTCTGTAACTCACTCCCGGGTATCTGGTATTCTATATATAACCACCCAGAACCCCACGATTAGATTCTAGTCTGTAACTCACTCCCGGGTATCTGTTATTCTATATATAAACCACCCCGAACCCATCGATTAAATTCCAGTCTGTAACTCACTCCCGGGTATCTGTTATTCTATATATAAACCACCCCGAGCACCTCGATTAGATTGCAGTCTGTAACTCACTCCCGGGTATCTGTTATTCTAGAAATAAACCAACCCGAACCCCTCGATTAGATTGCAGTCTGTAACTCACACGTGGGTCTCTGTTATTCTATATATAAACCACCCCGAAACCCTCGATTAGATTCCAGTCTGTAACTTACTCCAGGGTATCTGTTATTCTATATATAAACCATCCCGAACCCCTCGATTAGATTCCAGTCTGTAACTCACTTCCGGGAACCTGTTATTCTATACATAAACTAGCCTGAACCACTCGATTAGATTCCAGTCTGTAACTCACTCCCGGGTATCTGTTATTCTATATATAAACCACCCCGAAACCCTCGATTAGATTCCAGTCAGTAACTCACTCCCGGGTATCTGTTATTCTATATATAAACCACCCTGGACCCCTCGTTTAGATTCCAGTCTGTAACTCACTCCTGGGTATCTATTATTCTCTCTATAAAAAACCCCGAACCCCTCGATTAGATTGCAGTCTGTAACTCACTCCTGGGTATCTGTTATTCTATATATAAACCAGCCCGAACCACTCGATTAGATTCCAGTCTGTAACTCACTCCCGGGTATCTGTTATTCTACATATAAAACATCCCGAACCCCTCGATTAGATTCCAGTCTGTAACTCACTCCTGGGTATCTGTTATTCTATATATAAACAACGTCGAACCCCTCGATTAGATTCCACACTGTAACTCACTCCCGGGTATCTGTTATTCTATATATAAACCACCTCGAAACCCTCGATTAGATTCCAGTCTGTAAATCACTCCCGGGTATTTGTTATTCTATATATAAACCAACCCGAAACCCTCGATTAGATTCCCGTCTGTAACTCACTCCCGGGTATCTGTTATTCTATATATAAACCACTCCGAGCTATCGATTAGATTCCAGTCTGTATCTCACTCCCGGGTATCTGTTATTCTATATATAAACCACTCCGAGCAATCAATTAGATTCCAGTCTGTATCTCACTCCCGGGTATCTGTTATTCTATATATAAACCACCCCGAACCCCTCGATTACATTGCAGTCTGTAACTCACTCCCGGGTATCTGTTATTCTATATATAAACCACCCCGAACCACTCGATTAGATTCCAGTCTGTAACTCATTCCCGGGTATCTGTTATTCTATATATAAAACACCCCGAACCACTCGATTAGATTCCAGTCTGTATCTCACTCCCGGATATCTGTTATTCTATATATAAACCACCCCGAACCGTCAATTAGATTCCAGTCTGTAACTCACTCCCAGGAATCTGTTATTCTATATATCAACCACCCCGAACCCCTCGATTAGATTCCAGTCTGTAACTCACTCCCGGGTATCTGTTATTCTATATATAAACCACCCAAACCATTCGATTAGATTCCAGTCTGTAACTCACTCCCGGGGATCCGTTATTCTATATATAAACCAACCCGAACACCTCGATTAGATTCCAGTCTGTAATTCAATCCCGGGTATCTGTTATTCTATATATAAACCATCCCGAACCACTCAATTAGATTCCAGTCTGTAACTCACTCCCGGGTATCTGTTATTCTATATATAAACCACCCCGAACCGTCGATTAGATTCCAGTCTGTAACTCACTCCCGGGTATCTGTTTTTCTATATATAAAACACCCCGAACCCCTCGATTAGATTCCAGTCTGTAACTCACTCCCGGATATCTGTTATTCTATATATTAACCACCCTGAACGCCTCGATTATATTCCAGTCTGTAATTCACTCCCAGGAACATGTTATTCTATATATACACAAACCACTCCGATCCCCTCGATTCGATTCCAGTCTGTAACTCACTCCCGGGTATCTGTTATTCTATATATTAACCACTCCGAGCTATCGATTAGGTTCCAGTCTGTATCTCACTCCCGGGTAACTGTTATTCTATACATAAACGACCCTGAACGCCTCGATTATATTCCAGTCTGTAACTCACTCCCAGGAATATGTTATTCTATATATAAACCACTCCGATCCCCTCGATTAGATTCCAGTCTGTATCTCACTCCCGGGTATCTGTTATTCTATATATAAATACCCCGACCCGTCGATTAGATTCCAGCATGTAACTCACTCCAGGGTATCTGTTATACTATATGTAAACCCCACCGAACCCCTCGATTAGATACCAATCTGTAATTCACTCCCGCGTATCTGTGGTTCTATATATAAACCACCCAGAACCGTCGATTAGATTCCAGTCTGTAACTCACTCCCGGGTATCTGTTATTCTATATATAAACCACCCCGAACCCCTCGATTAGATTCCAGTCTGTATCTCACTCCCGGGTATCTGTTATTCTATATATAAACCACTCCGAGCTTTCGATTCGATTCCAGTCTGTATCTCACTCCCGGGTATCTGTTATTCTATATATAAACCACTCCGGACTCCCCAATTACATTCCAGTCTGTAACTCACTCCTGGGTATCTGTTATTCTACATATAAACCACCCTGGACCCCTCGATTATATTCCAGTCTGTAAATCACTCCCGGGTATCTGGTATTCTATGTATAAACCCCCCAGGTACTCCTCGATTAGATTCCAGTCTGTAAATCACTCCAAGGTATCTGTTATTCTGGATATCAATCCCCCCGTTACCCCTCGATTAGATTCCAGTCTGGAAATCACTCCAAGGTATCTGTTATTCTATATATAAACCACTCCGATCCCCTCGATTAGATTCCAGTCTGTAAATCACTCCAAGGTATCTGTTATTCTATATATAAACCTCTCCGAAGCCCTCGATTAGATTCCAGTCTGTAACTCACTCCCGGGTATCTGTTATTCTATATATAAACCAACCCGAAAACCTCGATTAGATTCCAGTCTGTAATACACTCCCGAGTATCTGCTATTCTATATATAAACCACCCGAAACCCTCGATAAGATTCCAGTCTGTAACTCATTCCCGGGTATCTGTTATTCTATATATAAACCCCACCGAACCCCTCGATTAGATTCCAATCTGTAACTCACTCCCGTGTATCTGTTATTCTATATATAAATCACCCCGAACCCCTCGATTAGATTCCAGTCTGTAACTCACTCCTGGGTATCTATTTTTCTATATATAAACCACCTCGAACCGCTCGATTAGATTCCAGACTGTAACTCACTCCCGGGTATCTGTTATTCTATATATAAAACACCCCGAACCCCTCGATAAGATTCCAGTCTGTAACTCACTCCCGGGTACCGGTTATTCAGCATATAAACCACCCAGAATCCCTCGATTAGATTCCAGTCTGTAACTCACTCCCGGGTCTCTGTCATTCTCTATATAAACCACCCCGAACCCCTCGATTGGATCCAGTCTGTAACGCACTCCCAGTTATCTGTTATTCTATATATAAACCCTCGATTAGTATCCAATCTGTAACTCACTCCAGGGTACCTGTTATTCTACATATAAACCGTACTGAACCCCTCGATTAGATTCCAGTCTGTAACTCACTCCCGGGTATCTGGTATTCTATATATAACCACCCAGAACCCCACGATTAGATTCTAGTCTGTAACTCACTCCCGGGTATCTGTTATTCTATATATAAACCATCCCGAACCCCTCGATTAGATTCCAGTCTGTAACTCACTCCCGGGTATCTGTTATTCTATATATAAACCATCCCGAACCCCTCGATTAGATTCCAGTCTGTAACTCACTTCCGGGTATCTGTTATTCTATACATAAACTAGCCTGAACCACTCGATTAGATTCCAGTCTGTAACTCACTCCCGGGTATCTGTTATTCTATATATAAACCACCCTGGACCCCTCGTTTAGATTCCAGTCTGTAACTCACTCCCAGGTATCTATTATTCTCTCTATAAAAAACCCCGAACCCCTCGATTAGATTGCAGTCTGTAACTCACTCCTGGGTATTTGTTATTCTATATATAAACCAGCCCGAACCACTCGATTAGATTCCAGTCTGTAACTCACTCCCGGGTATCTGTTATTCTATATATAAAAGATCCCGAACCACTCGATTAGATTCCAGTCTGTAACTCACTCCCGGGTATCTGTTATTCTATATATAAAACACCCCGAACCCCTTGATTAGATTCCAGTCTGTAACTCACTCCGTGGTATCTGTTATTCTATATATAAACCACCTCGAACACCTCGATTAGATTCCAGTCTGTAACTCACTCCCGGGTATCTGTTATTCAATATATAAACCACCCTGGACCCCTCAATTAGATTCCAGTCTGTAACTCACTCCCGGGTATCTGTTATTCTATATATAAACCACCCCGACCCGTCTATTAGTTTCCAGTCAGTAACTCACTCCCGGGTACCGGTTATTCAGCATATAAACCACCCAGAATCCCTCGATTAGATTCCAGTCTGTAACTCACTCCCGGGTGTCTGTCATTCTATATATAAACCACCCCGAACCCCTCGATTGGATCCAGTCTGTAACGCACTCCCAGTTATCTGTTATTCTATATATAAACCACCCCAAAACCCTCGATTAGTATCCAATCTGTAACTCACTCCAGGGTACCTGTTATTCTACATATAAACCGTACTGAACCCCTCGATTAGATTCCAGTCTGTAACTCACTCCCGGGTATCTGGTATTCTATATATAACCACCCAGAACCCCACGATTAGATTCTAGTCTGTAACTCACTCCCGGGTATCTGTTATTCTATATATAAACCACCCCGAACCCATCGATTAAATTCCAGTCTGTAACTCACTCCCGGGTATCTGTTATTCTATATATAAACCACCCCGAGCACCTCGATTAGATTGCAGTCTGTAACTCACTCCCGGGTATCTGTTATTCTAGAAATAAACCAACCCGAACCCCTCGATTAGATTGCAGTCTGTAACTCACACGTGGGTATCTGTTATTCTATATATAAACCACCCCGAAACCCTCGATTAGATTCCAGTCTGTAACTTACTCCAGGGTATCTGTTATTCTATATATAAACCTTACTGAACCCCTCGATTAGATTCCAGTCTGTAACTCAATCCCTGGTATCTGGTATTCTATATATAAACCATCCCGAACCCCTCGATTAGATTCCAGTCTGTAACTCACTTCCGGGAACCTGTTATTCTATACATAAACTAGCCTGAACCACTCGATTAGATTCCAGTCTGTAACTCACTCCCGGGTATCTGTTATTCTATATATAAACCACCCCGAAACCCTCGATTAGATTCCAGTCAGTAACTCACTCCCGGGTATCTGTTATTCTATATATAAACCACCCTGGACCCCTCGTTTAGATTCCAGTCTGTAACTCACTCCTGGGTATCTATTATTCTCTCTATAAAAAACCCCGAACCCCTCGATTAGATTGCAGTCTGTAACTCACTCCTGGGTATCTGTTATTCTATATATAAACCAGCCCGAACCACTCGATTAGATTCCAGTCTGTAACTCACTCCCGGGTATCTGTTATTCTACATATAAAACATCCCGAACCCCTCGATTAGATTCCAGTCTGTAACTCACTCCTGGGTATCTGTTATTCTATATATAAACAACGTCGAACCCCTCGATTAGATTCCACACTGTAACTCACTCCCGGGTATCTGTTATTCTATATATAAACCACCTCGAAACCCTCGATTAGATTCCAGTCTGTAAATCACTCCCGGGTATTTGTTATTCTATATATAAACCAACCCGAAACCCTCGATTAGATTCCCGTCTGTAACTCACTCCCGGGTATCTGTTATTCTATATATAAACCACTCCGAGCTATCGATTAGATTCCAGTCTGTATCTCACTCCCGGGTATCTGTTATTCTATATATAAACCACTCCGAGCAATCAATTAGATTCCAGTCTGTATCTCACTCCCGGGTATCTGTTATTCTATATATAAACCACCCCGAACCCCTCGATTACATTGCAGTCTGTAACTCACTCCCGGGTATCTGTTATTCTATATATAAACCACCCCGAACCACTCGATTAGATTCCAGTCTGTAACTCATTCCCGGGTATCTGTTATTCTATATATAAAACACCCCGAACCACTCGATTAGATTCCAGTCTGTATCTCACTCCCGGATATCTGTTATTCTATATATAAACCACCCCGAACCGTCAATTAGATTCCAGTCTGTAACTCACTCCCAGGAATCTGTTATTCTATATATCAACCACCCCGAACCCCTCGATTAGATTCCAGTCTGTAACTCACTCCCGGGTATCTGTTATTCTATATATAAACCACCCAAACCATTCGATTAGATTCCAGTCTGTAACTCACTCCCGGGGATCCGTTATTCTATATATAAACCATCCCGAACCACTCAATTAGATTCCAGTCTGTAACTCACTCCCGGGTATCTGTTATTCTATATATAAACCACCCCGAACCGTCGATTAGATTCCAGTCTGTAACTCACTCCCGGGTATCTGTTTTTCTATATATAAAACACCCCGAACCCCTCGATTAGATTCCAGTCTGTAACTCACTCCCGGATATCTGTTATTCTATATATTAACCACCCTGAACGCCTCGATTATATTCCAGTCTGTAATTCACTCCCAGGAACATGTTATTCTATATATACAAACCACTCCGATCCCCTCGCTTCGATTCCAGTCTGTAACTCACTCCCGGGTATCTGTTATTCTATATATTAACCACTCCGAGCTATCGATTAGGTTCCAGTCTGTATCTCACTCCCGGGTAACTGTTATTCTATACATAAACGACCCTGAACGCCTCGATTATATTCCAGTCTGTAACTCACTCCCAGGAATATGTTATTCTATATATAAACCACTCCGATCCCCTCGATTAGATTCCAGTCTGTATCTCACTCCCGGGTATCTGTTATTCTATATATAAATACCCCGAACCGTCGATTAGATTCCAGCATGTAACTCACTCCAGGGTATCTGTTATACTATATGTAAACCCCACCGAACCCCTCGATTAGATACCAATCTGTAATTCACTCCCGCGTATCTGTGGTTCTATATATAAACCACCCAGAACCGTCGATTAGATTGCAGTCTGTAACTCACTCCCGGGTATCTGTTATTCTATATATAAACCACCCCGAACCCCTCGATTAGATTCCAGTCTGTATCTCACTCCCGGGTATCTGTTATTCTATATATAAACCACTCCGAGCTTTCGATTCGATTCCAGTCTGTATCTCACTCCCGGGTATCTGTTATTCTATATATAAACCACTCCGAACTCCCCAATTACATTCCAGTCTGTAACTCACTCCTGGGTATCTGTTATTCTACATATAAACCACCCTGGACCCCTCGATTATATTCCAGTCTGTAAATCACTCCCGGGTATCTGGTATTCTATGTATAAACCCCCCAGGTACTCCTCGATTAGATTCCAGTCTGTAAATCACTCCAAGGTATCTGTTATTCTGGATATCAATCCCCCCGTTACCCCTCGATTAGATTCCAGTCTGGAAATCACTCCAAGGTATCTGTTATTCTATATATAAACCACTCCGATCCCCTCGATTAGATTCCAGTCTGTAAATCACTCCAAGGTATCTGTTATTCTATATATAAACCTCTCCGAAGCCCTCGATTAGATTCCAGTCTGTAACTCACTCCCGGGTATCTGTTATTCTATATATAAACCAACCCGAAAACCTCGATTAGATTCCAGTCTGTAATACACTCCCGAGTATCTGCTATTCTATATATAAACCACCCGAAACCCTCGATAAGATTCCAGTCTGTAACTCATTCCCGGGTATCTGTTATTCTATATATAAACCCCACCGAACCCCTCGATTAGATTCCAATCTGTAACTCACTCCCGTGTATCTGTTATTCTATATATAAATCACCCCGAACCCCTCGATTAGATTCCAGTCTGTAACTCACTCCTGGGTATCTATTTTTCTATATATAAACCACCTCGAACCGCTCGATTAGATTCCAGACTGTAACTCACTCCCGGGTATCTGTTATTCTATATATAAAACACCCCGAACCCCTCGATTAGATTCCAGTCTGTAACTCACTCCGTGGTATCTGTTATTCTATATATAAACCACCTCGAACACCTCGATTAGATTCCAGTCTGTAACTCACTCCCGGGTATCTGTTATTCTATATATAAACCACCCTGGACCCCTCAATTAGATTCCAGTCTGGAACTCACTCCCGGGTATCTGTTATTCTATATATAAACCACCCCGAACCGTCGATTAGTTCCAGTCTGTAACTCACTCCCGGGTACCGGTTATTCAGCATATAAACCACCCAGAATCCCTCGATTAGATTCCAGTCTGTAACTCACTCCCGGGTCTCTGTCATTCTCTATATAAACCACCCCGAACCCCTCGATTGGATCCAGTCTGTAACGCACTCCCAGTTATCTGTTATTCTATATATAAACCCTCGATTAGTATCCAATCTGTAACTCACTCCAGGGTACCTGTTATTCTACATATAAACCGTACTGAACCCCTTGATTAGATTCCAGTCTGTAACTCACTCCCGGGTATCTGGTATTCTATATATAACCACCCAGAACCCCACGATTAGATTCTAGTCTGTAACTCACTCCCGGGTATCTGTTATTCTATATATAAACCATCCCGAACCCCTCGATTAGATTCCAGTCTGTAACTCACTCCGGGGTATCTGTTATTCTATATATAAACCATCCCGAACCCCTCGATTAGATTCCAGTCTGTAACTCACTTCCGGGTATCTGTTATTCTATACATAAACTAGCCTGAACCACTCGATTAGATTCCAGTCTGTAACTCACTCCCGGGTATCTGTTATTCTATATATAAACCACCCTGGACCCCTCGTTTAGATTCCAGTCTGTAACTCACTCACAGGTATCTATTATTCTCTCTATAAAAAACCCCGAACCCCTCGATTAGATTGCAGTCTGTAACTCACTCCTGGGTATTTGTTATTCTATATATAAACCAGCCCGAACCACTCGATTAGATTCCAGTCTGTAACTCACTCCCGGGTATCTGTTATTCTATATATAAAAGATCCCGAACCACTCGATTAGATTCCAGTCTGTAACTCACTCCCGGGTATCTGTTATTCTATATATAAAACACCCCGAACCCCTTGATTAGATTCCAGTCTGTAACTCACTCCGTGGTATCTGTTATTCTATATATAAACCACCTCGAACACCTCGATTAGATTCCAGTCTGTAACTCACTCCCGGGTATCTGTTATTCAATATATAAACCACCCTGGACCCCTCAATTAGATTCCAGTCTGTAACTCACTCCCGGGTATCTGTTATTCTATATATAAACCACCCCGACCCGTCGATTAGTTTCCAGTCAGTAACTCACTCCCGGGTACCGGTTATTCAGCATATAAACCACCCAGAATCCTTCGATTAGATTCCAGTCTGTAACTCACTCCCGGGTGTCTGTCATTCTATATATAAACCACCCCGAACCCCTCGATTGGATCCAGTCTGTAACGCACTCCCAGTTATCTGTTATTGTATATATAAACCACCCCAAAACCCTCGATTAGTATCCAATCTGTAACTCACTCCAGGGTACCTGTTATTCTACATATAAACCGTACTGAACCCCTCGATTAGATTCCAGTCTGTAACTCACTCCCGGGTATCTGGTATTCTATATATAACCACCCAGAACCCCACGATTAGATTCTAGTCTGTAACTCACTCCCGGGTATCTGTTATTCTATATATAAACCACCCCGAACCCATCGATTAAATTCCAGTCTGTAACTCACTCCCGGGTATCTGTTATTCTATATATAAACCACCCCGAGCACCTCGATTAGATTGCAGTCTGTAACTCACTCCCGGGTATCTGTTATTCTAGAAATAAACCAACCCGAACCCCTCGATTAGATTGCAGTCTGTAACTCACACGTGGGTATCTGTTATTCTATATATAAACCACCCCGAAACCCTCGATTAGATTCCAGTCTGTAACTCACTTCCGGGTACCTGTTATTCTATACATAAACCATCCCGAACCCCTCGATTAGATTCCAGTCTGTAACTCACTTCCGGGTACCTGTTATTCTATACATAAACTAGCCTGAACCACTCGATTAGATTCCAGTCTGTAACTCACTCCCGGGTATCTGTTATTCTATATATAAACCACCCCGAAACCCTCGATTAGATTCCAGTCAGTAACTCACTCCCGGGTATCTGTTATTCTATATATAAACCACCCTGGACCCCTCGTTTAGATTCCAGTCTGTAACTCACTCCCGGGTATCTATTATTCTCTCTATAAAAAACCCCGAACCCCTCGATTAGATTGCAGTCTGTAACTCACTCGTGGGTATCTGTTATTCTATATATAAACCAGCCCGAACCACTCGATTAGATTCCAGTCTGTAACTCACTCCCGGGTATCTGTTATTCTACATATAAAACATCCCGAACCCCTCGATTAGATTCCAGTCTGTAACTCACTCCTGGGTATCTGTTATTCTATATATAAACCACCTCGAACCCCTCGATTAGATTCCAGACTGTAACTCACTCCCGGGTATCTGTTATTCTATATATAAACCACCTCGAAACCCTCGATTAGATTCCAGTCTGTAAATCACTCCCGGGTATCTGTTATTCTATATATAAACCAACCCGAAACCCTCGATTAGATTCCCGTCTGTAACTCACTCCCGGGTATCTGTTATTCTATATATAAACCACTCCGAGCTATCGATTAGATTCCAGTCTGTATCCCACTCCCGGGTATCTGTTATTCTATATATAAACCACTCCGAGCAATCAATTAGATTCCAGTCTGTATCTCACTCCCGGGTATCTGTCATTCTATATATAAACCACCCCGAACCCCTCGATTGGATCCAGTCTGTAACGCACTCCCAGTTATCTGTTATTCTATATATAAACCACCCCAAAACCCTCGATTAGTATCCAATCTGTAACTCACTCCAGGGTACCTGTTATTCTACATATAAACCGTACTGAACCCCTCGATTAGATTCCAGTCTGTAACTCACTCCCGGGTATCTGGTATTCTATATATAACCACCCAGAACCCCACGATTAGATTCTAGTCTGTAACTCACTCCCGGGTATCTGTTATTCTATATATAAACCACCCCGAACCCATCGATTAAATTCCAGTCTGTAACTCACTCCCGGGTATCTGTTATTCTATATATAAACCACCCCGAGCACCTCGATTAGATTGCAGTCTGTAACTCACTCCCGGGTATCTGTTATTCTAGAAATAAACCAACCCGAACCCCTCGATTAGATTGCAGTCTGTAACTCACACGTGGGTATCTGTTATTCTATATATAAACCACCCCGAAACCCTCGATTAGATTCCAGTCTGTAACTTACTCCAGGGTATCTGTTATTCTATATATAAACCTTACTGAACCCCTCGATTAGATTCCAGTCTGTAACTCAATCCCTGGTATCTGGTATTCTATATATAAACCATCCCGAACCCCTCGATTAGATTCCAGTCTGTAACTCACTTCCGGGAACCTGTTATTCTATACATAAACTAGCCTGAACCACTCGATTAGATTCCAGTCTGTAACTCACTCCCGGGTATCTGTTATTCTATATATAAACCACCCCGAAACCCTCGATAAGATTCCAGTCAGTAACTCACTCCCGGGTATCTGTTATTCTATATATAAACCACCCTGGACCCCTCGTTTAGATTCCAGTCTGTAACTCACTCCTGGGTATCTATTATTCTCTCTATAAAAAACCCCGAACCCCTCGATTAGATTGCAGTCTGTAACTCACTCCTGGGTATCTGTTATTCTATATATAAACCAGCCCGAACCACTCGATTAGGTTCCAGTCTGTAACTCACTCCCGGGTATCTGTTATTCTACATATAAAACATCCCGAACCCCTCGATTAGATTCCAGTCTGTAAATCACTCCCGGGTATTTGTTATTCTATATATAAACCAACCCGAAACCCTCGATAAGATTCCCGTCTGTAACTCACTCCCGGGTATCTGTTATTCTATATATAAACCACTCCGAGCTATCGATTAGATTCCAGTCTGTATCTCACTCCCGGGTATCTGTTATTCTATATATAAACCACTCCGAGCAATCAATTAGATTCCAGTCTGTATCTCACTCCCGGGTATCTGTTATTCTATATATAAACCACCCCGAACCCCTCGATTACATTGCAGTCTGTAACTCACTCCCGGGTATCTGTTATTCTATATATAAACCACCCCGAACCACTCGATTAGATTCCAGTCTGTAACTCATTCCCGGGTATCTGTTATTCTATATATAAAACACCCCGAACCACTCGATTAGATTCCAGTCTGTATCTCACTCCCGGATATCTGTTATTCTATATATCAACCACCCCGAACCCCTCGATTAGATTCCAGTCTGTAACTCACTCCCGGGTATCTGTTATTCTATATATAAACGACCCAAACCATTCGATTAGATTCCAGTCTGTAACTCACTCCCGGGGATCCGTTATTCTATATATAAACCAACCCGAACACCTCGATTAGATTCCAGTCTGTAATTCAATCCCGGGTATCTGTTATTCTATATATAAACCACCCCGAACCACTCAATTAGATTCCAGTCTGTAACTCACTCCCGGGTATCTGTTATTCTATATATAAACCACCCCGAACCGTCGATTAGATTCCAGTCTGTAACTCACTCCCGGGTATCTGTTTTTCTATATATAAAACACCCCGAACCCCTCGATTAGATTCCAGTCTGTAACTCACTCCCGGATATCTGTTATTCTATATATTAACCACCCTGAACGCCTCGATTATATTCCAGTCTGTAATTCACTCCCAGGAACATGTTATTCTATATACAAACCACTCCGATCCCCTCGATTAGATTCCAGTCTGTAACTCACTCCCGGGTATCTGTTATTCTATATATTAACCACTCCGAGCTATCGATTAGGTTCCAGTCTGTATCTCACTCCCGGGTAACTGTTATTCTATACATAAACGACCCTGAACGCCTCGATTATATTCCAGTCTGTAACTCACTCCCAGGAATATGTTATTCTATATATAAACCACTCCGATCCCCTCGATTAGATTCCAGTCTGTATCTCACTCCCGGGTATCTGTTATTCTATATATAAATACCCCGAACCGTCGATTAGATTCCAGCATGTAACTCACTCCAGGGTATCTGTTATACTATATGTAAACCCCACCGAACCCCTCGATTAGAGACCAATCTGTAATTCACTCCCGCGTATCTGTGGTTCTATATATAAACCACCCAGAACCGTCGATTAGATTCCAGTCTGTAACTCACTCCCGGGTATCTGTTATTCTATATATAAACCACCCCGAACCCCTCGATTAGATTCCAGTCTGTATCTCACTCCCGGGTATCTGTTATTCTATATATAAACCACTCCGAGCTTTCGATTCGATTCCAGTCTGTATCTCACTCCCGGGTATCTGTTATTCTATATATAAACCACTCCGAACTCCCCAATTACATTCCAGTCTGTAACTCACTCCTGGGTATCTGTTATTCTACATATAAACCACCCTGGACCCCTCGATTATATTCCAGTCTGTAAATCACTCCCGGGTATCTGGTATTCTATGTATAAACCCCCCAGGTACTCCTCGATTAGATTCCAGTCTGTAAATCACTCCAAGGTATCTGTTATTCTGTATATCAATCCCCCCGTTACCCCTCGATTAGATTCCAGTCTGGAAATCACTCCAAGGTATCTGTTATTCTATATATAAACCTCTCCGAAGCCCTCGATTAGATTCCAGTCTGTAACTCACTCCCGGGTATCTGTTATTCTATATATAAACCAACCCGAAAACCTCGATTAGATTCCAGTCTGTAATACACTCCCGAGTATCTGCTATTCTATATATAAACCACCCGAAACCCTCGATAAGATTCCAGTCTGTAACTCATTCCCGGGTATCTGTTATTCTATATATAAATCACCCCGAACGCCTCGATTAGATTCCAGTCTGTAACTCACTCCTGGGTATCTATTTTTCTATATATAAACCACCTCGAACCGCTCGATTAGATTCCAGACTGTAACTCACTCCCGGGTATCTGTTATTCTATATATAAAACACCCCGAACCCCTCGATTAGATTCCAGTCTGTAACTCACTCCGTGGTATCTGTTATTCTATATATAAACCACCTCGAACACCTCGATTAGATTCCAGTCTGTAACTCACTCCCGGGTATCTGTTATTCTATATATAAACCACCCTGGACCCCTCAATTAGATTCCAGTCTGGAACTCACTCCCGGGTATCTGTTATTCTATATATAAACCACCCCGAACCGTCGATTAGTTCCAGTCTGTAACTCACTCCCGGGTACCGGTTATTCAGCATATAAACCACCCAGAATCCCTCGATTAGATTCCAGTCTGTAACTCACTCCCGGGTCTCTGTCATTCTCTATATAAACCACCCCGAACCCCTCGATTGGATCCAGTCTGTAACGCACTCCCAGTTATCTGTTATTCTATATATAAACCCTCGATTAGTATCCAATCTGTAACTCACTCCAGGGTACCTGTTATTCTACATATAAACCGTACTGAACCCCTCGATTAGATTCCAGTCTGTAACTCACTCCCGGGTATCTGGTATTCTATATATAACCACCCAGAACCCCACGATTAGATTCTAGTCTGTAACTCACTCCCGGGTATCTGTTATTCTATATATAAACCATCCCGAACCCCTCGATTAGATTCCAGTCTGTAACTCACTCCCGGGTATCTGTTATTCTATATATAAACCATCCCGAACCCCTCGATTAGATTCCAGTCTGTAACTCACTTCCGGGTATCTGTTATTCTATACATAAACTAGCCTGAACCACTCGATTAGATTCCAGTCTGTAACTCACTCCCGGGTATCTGTTATTCTATATGTAAACCACCCCGAAACCCTCGATTAGATTCCAGTCAATAACTCACTCCCGGGTATCTGTTATTCTATATATAAACCACCCTGGACCCCTCGTTTAGATTCCAGTCTGTAACTCACTCCCAGGTATCTATTATTCTCTCTATAAAAAACCCCGAACCCCTCGATTAGATTGCAGTCTGTAACTCACTCCTGGGTATTTGTGATTCTATATATAAACCAGCCCGAACCACTCGATTAGATTCCAGTCTGTAACTCACTCCCGGGTATCTGTTATTCTATATATAAAAGATCCCGAACCCCTCGATTAGATTCCAGTCTGTAACTCACTCCTGGGTATCTGTTATTCTATATCTAAACCACCTCGAACCCCTCGATTAGATTCCAGACTGTAACTCACTCCCGGGTATCTGTTATTCTATATATAAACCAACCCGAAACCCTCGATTAGATTCCCGTCTGTAACTCACTCCTGGGTATCTGTTATTCTATATATATACAACCCTGGACCCTTCAATTAGATTCCAGTCTGTAACTCACTCCTGGGTATCTGTTATTCTATATATCAACCAACCCGAACACCTCGATTAGATTCCTGTCTGTAATTCAATCCCGGGTATCTGTTATTCTATATATTAACGACCCCGAACCACTCAATTAGATTCCTGTCTGTAATTCAATCCCGGGTATCTGTTATTCTATATATTAACCACCCCGAACCACTCAATTAGATTCCAGTCTGTAACTCACTCCCGGGTATCTGTTATTCTATATATAAAACCCCCCGATCCGTCGATTAGATTCCAGTCTGTAACTCACTCCCGGGTATCTGTTTTTCTATATATAAAACACCCCGAACGCCTCGATTATATTCCAGTCTGTAACTCACTCCCAGGAATATGTTACTCTATATATAAACCACCCCGAACCCCTCGATTAGATTCCAGTCTGTAACTCACTCCCGGGTATCTGTTATTCTATATATAAATCAGCCCGAACCACTCGATTAGATTCCAGTCTGTAACTCACTCCCGGGTATCTGTTATTCTATATATAAAACACCCCGAACCCCTCGACTAGATTCCAGTCTGTAACTCACTCCCGGGTATCTGTTATTCTATATATAAACCACCTCGAACCCCTCGATTAGATTCCAGTCTGTAACTCACTCCGTGGTATCTGTTATTCTATATATAAACCACCTCGAACCCCTCGATTAAATTCCAGTCTGTAACTCACTCCCGGGTATCTGTTATTCTATATATAAACCAACCCGAAACACTCGATTAGATTACCGTCTGTAACTCACTCCTGGTATCTGTTATTCTATATATAAACCACCCTGGACCCCTCAATTAGATTCCAGTCTGTAACTCACTCCCGGGTATCTGTTATTCTATATATAAACCACCCCGAACCGTCGATTAGATTCCAGTCTGTAACTCACTCCCGGGTATCTGTTATTCTATATATAAACCACCCCAACCCCTCGATTAGATTCCAGTCTGTAACTCACTCCCGGTTATCAGTTATTCTATATATAAACCCCACCGAACCCCTCGATTAGATTCCAGTCTGTAACTCACTAATGGGTATCTGTTATTCTATATATAAACACCCGAATCTCTCGATTAGATTCCAGTCTGTACCTCACTCCCGAGTATCTGTTATTCTGGATAAAAACCACCCCGAAACCCTCGATTAGATACCAGTCTGTAACTCACACCCGGGTATCTGTTATTTTGTATTTAAACCACCCTGATCCCCTCGATTAGATTCCAGACTGTAACTCACTCCCGGGTATCTGTTATTCTATATATAAACCACCCCGAACCCCTCGATTAGATTCCAGTCTGCAACTCACACCTGGGTATCTGTTATTCTATACATAAACCACCCGAATCTCTTGATTAGATTCCAATCTGTAACTCACTCCCGAGTATCTGTTATTCTGTATATAAACCACCCGGAACCCCTCGATTAGATTCCAGTCTGTAACTCACACCCGGGTATCTGTTATTCTGTATATAAACCACCCCGAACCCCTAGATTAGATTCCAGTCTCTAACTCACTCCCGGGTACCGGTTATTCAGCATATAAACCACCCAGAATCCCTCGATTGGATCCAGTCTGTAACGCACTCCCAGTTATCTGTTATTCTATATATAAACCACCCCAAAACCCTCGATTAGTATCCAATCTGTAACTCACTCCAGGGTACCTGTTATTCTACATATAAACCGTACTGAACCCCTCGATTAGATTCCAGTCTGTAACTCACTCCCGGGTATCTGTTATTCTATATATAAACCACCCTGGACCCCTCAATTAGATTCCAGTCTGGAACTCACTCCCGGGTATCTGTTATTCTATATATAAACCACCCCGAACCGTCGATTAGTTCCAGTCTGTAACTCACTCCCGGGTACCGGTTATTCAGCATATAAACCACCCAGAATCCCTCGATTAGATTCCAGTCTGTAACTCACTCCCGGGTCTCTGTCATTCTCTATATAAACCACCCCGAACCCCTCGATTGGATCCAGTCTGTAACGCACTCCCAGTTATCTGTTATTCTATATATAAACCCTCGATTAGTATCCAATCTGTAACTCACTCCAGGGTACCTGTTATTCTACATATAAACCGTACTGAACCCCTTGATTAGATTCCAGTCTGTAACTCACTCCCGGGTATCTGGTATTCTATATATAACCACCCAGAACCCCACGATTAGATTCTAGTCTGTAACTCACTCCCGGGTATCTGTTATTCTATATATAAACCATCCCGAACCCCTCGATTAGATTCCAGTCTGTAACTCACTCCGGGGTATCTGTTATTCTATATATAAACCATCCCGAACCCCTCGATTAGATTCCAGTCTGTAACTCACTTCCGGGTATCTGTTATTCTATACATAAACTAGCCTGAACCACTCGATTAGATTCCAGTCTGTAACTCACTCCCGGGTATCTGTTATTCTATATATAAACCACCCTGGACCCCTCGTTTAGATTCCAGTCTGTAACTCACTCACAGGTATCTATTATTCTCTCTATAAAAAACCCCGAACCCCTCGATTAGATTGCAGTCTGTAACTCACTCCTGGGTATTTGTTATTCTATATATAAACCAGCCCGAACCACTCGATTAGATTCCAGTCTGTAACTCACTCCCGGGTATCTGTTATTCTATATATAAAAGATCCCGAACCACTCGATTAGATTCCAGTCTGTAACTCACTCCCGGGTATCTGTTATTCTATATATAAAACACCCCGAACCCCTTGATTAGATTCCAGTCTGTAACTCACTCCGTGGTATCTGTTATTCTATATATAAACCACCTCGAACACCTCGATTAGATTCCAGTCTGTAACTCACTCCCGGGTATCTGTTATTCAATATATAAACCACCCTGGACCCCTCAATTAGATTCCAGTCTGTAACTCACTCCCGGGTATCTGTTATTCTATATATAAACCACCCCGACCCGTCGATTAGTTTCCAGTCAGTAACTCACTCCCGGGTACCGGTTATTCAGCATATAAACCACCCAGAATCCTTCGATTAGATTCCAGTCTGTAACTCACTCCCGGGTGTCTGTCATTCTATATATAAACCACCCCGAACCCCTCGATTGGATCCAGTCTGTAACGCACTCCCAGTTATCTGTTATTGTATATATAAACCACCCCAAAACCCTCGATTAGTATCCAATCTGTAACTCACTCCAGGGTACCTGTTATTCTACATATAAACCGTACTGAACCCCTCGATTAGATTCCAGTCTGTAACTCACTCCCGGGTATCTGGTATTCTATATATAACCACCCAGAACCCCACGATTAGATTCTAGTCTGTAACTCACTCCCGGGTATCTGTTATTCTATATATAAACCACCCCGAACCCATCGATTAAATTCCAGTCTGTAACTCACTCCCGGGTATCTGTTATTCTATATATAAACCACCCCGAGCACCTCGATTAGATTGCAGTCTGTAACTCACTCCCGGGTATCTGTTATTCTAGAAATAAACCAACCCGAACCCCTCGATTAGATTGCAGTCTGTAACTCACACGTGGGTATCTGTTATTCTATATATAAACCACCCCGAAACCCTCGATTAGATTCCAGTCTGTAACTCACTTCCGGGTACCTGTTATTCTATACATAAACCATCCCGAACCCCTCGATTAGATTCCAGTCTGTAACTCACTTCCGGGTACCTGTTATTCTATACATAAACTAGCCTGAACCACTCGATTAGATTCCAGTCTGTAACTCACTCCCGGGTATCTGTTATTCTATATATAAACCACCCCGAAACCCTCGATTAGATTCCAGTCAGTAACTCACTCCCGGGTATCTGTTATTCTATATATAAACCACCCTGGACCCCTCGTTTAGATTCCAGTCTGTAACTCACTCCCGGGTATCTATTATTCTCTCTATAAAAAACCCCGAACCCCTCGATTAGATTGCAGTCTGTAACTCACTCGTGGGTATCTGTTATTCTATATATAAACCAGCCCGAACCACTCGATTAGATTCCAGTCTGTAACTCACTCCCGGGTATCTGTTATTCTACATATAAAACATCCCGAACCCCTCGATTAGATTCCAGTCTGTAACTCACTCCTGGGTATCTGTTATTCTATATATAAACCACCTCGAACCCCTCGATTAGATTCCAGACTGTAACTCACTCCCGGGTATCTGTTATTCTATATATAAACCACCTCGAAACCCTCGATTAGATTCCAGTCTGTAAATCACTCCCGGGTATCTGTTATTCTATATATAAACCAACCCGAAACCCTCGATTAGATTCCCGTCTGTAACTCACTCCCGGGTATCTGTTATTCTATATATAAACCACTCCGAGCTATCGATTAGATTCCAGTCTGTATCCCACTCCCGGGTATCTGTTATTCTATATATAAACCACTCCGAGCAATCAATTAGATTCCAGTCTGTATCTCACTCCCGGGTATCTGTCATTCTATATATAAACCACCCCGAACCCCTCGATTGGATCCAGTCTGTAACGCACTCCCAGTTATCTGTTATTCTATATATAAACCACCCCAAAACCCTCGATTAGTATCCAATCTGTAACTCACTCCAGGGTACCTGTTATTCTACATATAAACCGTACTGAACCCCTCGATTAGATTCCAGTCTGTAACTCACTCCCGGGTATCTGGTATTCTATATATAACCACCCAGAACCCCACGATTAGATTCTAGTCTGTAACTCACTCCCGGGTATCTGTTATTCTATATATAAACCACCCCGAACCCATCGATTAAATTCCAGTCTGTAACTCACTCCCGGGTATCTGTTATTCTATATATAAACCACCCCGAGCACCTCGATTAGATTGCAGTCTGTAACTCACTCCCGGGTATCTGTTATTCTAGAAATAAACCAACCCGAACCCCTCGATTAGATTGCAGTCTGTAACTCACACGTGGGTATCTGTTATTCTATATATAAACCACCCCGAAACCCTCGATTAGATTCCAGTCTGTAACTTACTCCAGGGTATCTGTTATTCTATATATAAACCTTACTGAACCCCTCGATTAGATTCCAGTCTGTAACTCAATCCCTGGTATCTGGTATTCTATATATAAACCATCCCGAACCCCTCGATTAGATTCCAGTCTGTAACTCACTTCCGGGAACCTGTTATTCTATACATAAACTAGCCTGAACCACTCGATTAGATTCCAGTCTGTAACTCACTCCCGGGTATCTGTTATTCTATATATAAACCACCCCGAAACCCTCGATAAGATTCCAGTCAGTAACTCACTCCCGGGTATCTGTTATTCTATATATAAACCACCCTGGACCCCTCGTTTAGATTCCAGTCTGTAACTCACTCCTGGGTATCTATTATTCTCTCTATAAAAAACCCCGAACCCCTCGATTAGATTGCAGTCTGTAACTCACTCCTGGGTATCTGTTATTCTATATATAAACCAGCCCGAACCACTCGATTAGGTTCCAGTCTGTAACTCACTCCCGGGTATCTGTTATTCTACATATAAAACATCCCGAACCCCTCGATTAGATTCCAGTCTGTAAATCACTCCCGGGTATTTGTTATTCTATATATAAACCAACCCGAAACCCTCGATAAGATTCCCGTCTGTAACTCACTCCCGGGTATCTGTTATTCTATATATAAACCACTCCGAGCTATCGATTAGATTCCAGTCTGTATCTCACTCCCGGGTATCTGTTATTCTATATATAAACCACTCCGAGCAATCAATTAGATTCCAGTCTGTATCTCACTCCCGGGTATCTGTTATTCTATATATAAACCACCCCGAACCCCTCGATTACATTGCAGTCTGTAACTCACTCCCGGGTATCTGTTATTCTATATATAAACCACCCCGAACCACTCGATTAGATTCCAGTCTGTAACTCATTCCCGGGTATCTGTTATTCTATATATAAAACACCCCGAACCACTCGATTAGATTCCAGTCTGTATCTCACTCCCGGATATCTGTTATTCTATATATCAACCACCCCGAACCCCTCGATTAGATTCCAGTCTGTAACTCACTCCCGGGTATCTGTTATTCTATATATAAACCAACCCGAACACCTCGATTAGATTCCAGTCTGTAATTCAATCCCGGGTATCTGTTATTCTATATATAAACCACCCCGAACCACTCAATTAGATTCCAGTCTGTAACTCACTCCCGGGTATCTGTTATTCTATATATAAACCACCCCGAACCGTCGATTAGATTCCAGTCTGTAACTCACTCCCGGGTATCTGTTTTTCTATATATAAAACACCCCGAACCCCTCGATTAGATTCCAGTCTGTAACTCACTCCCGGATATCTGTTATTCTATATATTAACCACCCTGAACGCCTCGATTATATTCCAGTCTGTAATTCACTCCCAGGAACATGTTATTCTATATACAAACCACTCCGATCCCCTCGATTAGATTCCAGTCTGTAACTCACTCCCGGGTATCTGTTATTCTATATATTAACCACTCCGAGCTATCGATTAGGTTCCAGTCTGTATCTCACTCCCGGGTAACTGTTATTCTATACATAAACGACCCTGAACGCCTCGATTATATTCCAGTCTGTAACTCACTCCCAGGAATATGTTATTCTATATATAAACCACTCCGATCCCCTCGATTAGATTCCAGTCTGTATCTCACTCCCGGGTATCTGTTATTCTATATATAAATACCCCGAACCGTCGATTAGATTCCAGCATGTAACTCACTCCAGGGTATCTGTTATACTATATGTAAACCCCACCGAACCCCTCGATTAGATACCAATCTGTAATTCACTCCCGCGTATCTGTGGTTCTATATATAAACCACCCAGAACCGTCGATTAGATTCCAGTCTGTAACTCACTCCCGGGTATCTGTTATTCTATATATAAACCACCCCGAACCCCTCGATTAGATTCCAGTCTGTATCTCACTCCCGGGTATCTGTTATTCTATATATAAACCACTCCGAGCTTTCGATTCGATTCCAGTCTGTATCTCACTCCCGGGTATCTGTTATTCTATATATAAACCACTCCGAACTCCCCAATTACATTCCAGTCTGTAACTCACTCCTGGGTATCTGTTATTCTACATATAAACCACCCTGGACCCCTCGATTATATTCCAGTCTGTAAATCACTCCCGGGTATCTGGTATTCTATGTATAAACCCCCCAGGTACTCCTCGATTAGATTCCAGTCTGTAAATCACTCCAAGGTATCTGTTATTCTGTATATCAATCCCCCCGTTACCCCTCGATTAGATTCCAGTCTGGAAATCACTCCAAGGTATCTGTTATTCTATATATAAACCTCTCCGAAGCCCTCGATTAGATTCCAGTCTGTAACTCACTCCCGGGTATCTGTTATTCTATATATAAACCAACCCGAAAACCTCGATTAGATTCCAGTCTGTAATACACTCCCGAGTATCTGCTATTCTATATATAAACCACCCGAAACCCTCGATAAGATTCCAGTCTGTAACTCATTCCCGGGTATCTGTTATTCTATATATAAATCACCCCGAACGCCTCGATTAGATTCCAGTCTGTAACTCACTCCTGGGTATCTATTTTTCTATATATAAACCACCTCGAACCGCTCGATTAGATTCCAGACTGTAACTCACTCCCGGGTATCTGTTATTCTATATATAAAACACCCCGAACCCCTCGATTAGATTCCAGTCTGTAACTCACTCCGTGGTATCTGTTATTCTATATATAAACCACCTCGAACACCTCGATTAGATTCCAGTCTGTAACTCACTCCCGGGTATCTGTTATTCTATATATAAACCACCCTGGACCCCTCAATTAGATTCCAGTCTGGAACTCACTCCCGGGTATCTGTTATTCTATATATAAACCACCCCGAACCGTCGATTAGTTCCAGTCTGTAACTCACTCCCGGGTACCGGTTATTCAGCATATAAACCACCCAGAATCCCTCGATTAGATTCCAGTCTGTAACTCACTCCCGGGTCTCTGTCATTCTCTATATAAACCACCCCGAACCCCTCGATTGGATCCAGTCTGTAACGCACTCCCAGTTATCTGTTATTCTATATATAAACCCTCGATTAGTATCCAATCTGTAACTCACTCCAGGGTACCTGTTATTCTACATATAAACCGTACTGAACCCCTCGATTAGATTCCAGTCTGTAACTCACTCCCGGGTATCTGGTATTCTATATATAACCACCCAGAACCCCACGATTAGATTCTAGTCTGTAACTCACTCCCGGGTATCTGTTATTCTATATATAAACCATCCCGAACCCCTCGATTAGATTCCAGTCTGTAACTCACTCCCGGGTATCTGTTATTCTATATATAAACCATCCCGAACCCCTCGATTAGATTCCAGTCTGTAACTCACTTCCGGGTATCTGTTATTCTATACATAAACTAGCCTGAACCACTCGATTAGATTCCAGTCTGTAACTCACTCCCGGGTATCTGTTATTCTATATGTAAACCACCCCGAAACCCTCGATTAGATTCCAGTCAATAACTCACTCCCGGGTATCTGTTATTCTATATATAAACCACCCTGGACCCCTCGTTTAGATTCCAGTCTGTAACTCACTCCCAGGTATCTATTATTCTCTCTATAAAAAACCCCGAACCCCTCGATTAGATTGCAGTCTGTAACTCACTCCTGGGTATTTGTGATTCTATATATAAACCAGCCCGAACCACTCGATTAGATTCCAGTCTGTAACTCACTCCCGGGTATCTGTTATTCTATATATAAAAGATCCCGAACCCCTCGATTAGATTCCAGTCTGTAACTCACTCCTGGGTATCTGTTATTCTATATCTAAACCACCTCGAACCCCTCGATTAGATTCCAGACTGTAACTCACTCCCGGGTATCTGTTATTCTATATATAAACCAACCCGAAACCCTCGATTAGATTCCCGTCTGTAACTCACTCCTGGGTATCTGTTATTCTATATATATACAACCCTGGACCCTTCAATTAGATTCCAGTCTGTAACTCACTCCTGGGTATCTGTTATTCTATATATCAACCAACCCGAACACCTCGATTAGATTCCTGTCTGTAATTCAATCCCGGGTATCTGTTATTCTATATATTAACGACCCCGAACCACTCAATTAGATTCCTGTCTGTAATTCAATCCCGGGTATCTGTTATTCTATATATTAACCACCCCGAACCACTCAATTAGATTCCAGTCTGTAACTCACTCCCGGGTATCTGTTATTCTATATATAAAACCCCCCGATCCGTCGATTAGATTCCAGTCTGTAACTCACTCCCGGGTATCTGTTTTTCTATATATAAAACACCCCGAACGCCTCGATTATATTCCAGTCTGTAACTCACTCCCAGGAATATGTTACTCTATATATAAACCACCCCGAACCCCTCGATTAGATTCCAGTCTGTAACTCACTCCCGGGTATCTGTTATTCTATATATAAATCAGCCCGAACCACTCGATTAGATTCCAGTCTGTAACTCACTCCCGGGTATCTGTTATTCTATATATAAAACACCCCGAACCCCTCGACTAGATTCCAGTCTGTAACTCACTCCCGGGTATCTGTTATTCTATATATAAACCACCTCGAACCCCTCGATTAGATTCCAGTCTGTAACTCACTCCGTGGTATCTGTTATTCTATATATAAACCACCTCGAACCCCTCGATTAAATTCCAGTCTGTAACTCACTCCCGGGTATCTGTTATTCTATATATAAACCAACCCGAAACACTCGATTAGATTACCGTCTGTAACTCACTCCTGGTATCTGTTATTCTATATATAAACCACCCTGGACCCCTCAATTAGATTCCAGTCTGTAACTCACTCCCGGGTATCTGTTATTCTATATATAAACCACCCCGAACCGTCGATTAGATTCCAGTCTGTAACTCACTCCCGGGTATCTGTTATTCTATATATAAACCACCCCAACCCCTCGATTAGATTCCAGTCTGTAACTCACTCCCGGTTATCAGTTATTCTATATATAAACCCCACCGAACCCCTCGATTAGATTCCAGTCTGTAACTCACTAATGGGTATCTGTTATTCTATATATAAACACCCGAATCTCTCGATTAGATTCCAGTCTGTACCTCACTCCCGAGTATCTGTTATTCTGGATAAAAACCACCCCGAAACCCTCGATTAGATACCAGTCTGTAACTCACACCCGGGTATCTGTTATTTTGTATTTAAACCACCCTGATCCCCTCGATTAGATTCCAGACTGTAACTCACTCCCGGGTATCTGTTATTCTATATATAAACCACCCCGAACCCCTCGATTAGATTCCAGTCTGCAACTCACACCTGGGTATCTGTTATTCTATACATAAACCACCCGAATCTCTTGATTAGATTCCAATCTGTAACTCACTCCCGAGTATCTGTTATTCTGTATATAAACCACCCGGAACCCCTCGATTAGATTCCAGTCTGTAACTCACACCCGGGTATCTGTTATTCTGTATATAAACCACCCCGAACCCCTAGATTAGATTCCAGTCTCTAACTCACTCCCGGGTACCGGTTATTCAGCATATAAACCACCCAGAATCCCTCGATTAGATTCCAGTCTGTAACTCACTCCCGGGTGTCTGTCATTCTATATAGAAACCACCCCGAACCACTCGATTGGATCCAGTCTGTAACGCACTCCCAGTTATCTGTTATTCTATATATAAACCACCCCGAAACCCTCGATTAGTATCCAATCTGTAACTCACTCCGGGGTACCTGTTATTCTACATAGAAACCGTACTGAACCCCTCGATTAGATTCCAGTCTGTAACTCACTCCCGGGTATCTGGTTTTTCTATATATAACCACCCAGAACCCCACGATTAGATTCTAGTCTGTAACTCACTCACGCGTATCTGTTATTCTATATATAAATCACCCCGAAACCCTCGATTAAATTCCAGTGTATATCTCAATCCCGGGTATCTGTTATTCTATATATAAACCACCCCGAGCACCTCGATTAGATTGCAGTCTGCAACTCATTCCCGGGTATCTGTTATTCCATATATAAACCAACCCGAACACCTCGATTAGTTTCCATTCTGTAATTCAATTCCGGGTATCTGTTATTCTATATATAAACCACCCCGAACCACTCAATTAGATCCCAGTGTGTAACTCACTCCCGGGTATCTGTTATTCTATATATAAACCACCCCGAACCGTCGATTAGATTCCAGTCTGTAAATCACTCCCGGGTATCTGTTATTCTATATATAAACCACTCTGAACCCCTCGATTAGATTCCAGTCTGTATCTCACTCCCGGGTATCTGTTATTCTATATATAAACCACACCGAGCACCTCGATTACATAGTAGTCTGTAACTCACTCCCGGGTATCTGTTATTCTTTCTATAACCTCCCTCGAACTCCTCGATTAGATTCCAAACTGTACCTCACTCCCGGGTGTCTGTTATTCTACACATAAACCCTCCCAGAACCCCTCGATTAGATTCCAGTCTATAACTCACTCCCGGGTATCTGGTATACTATATATAAACCCCCCCGGCACCCCTCGATTAGATTCCAATCTGTAAATCACTCATAGGTATCTGTGATTCCATATATAAACCACTCTGATCCCCTCGAATAGATTCCAGTCTGTAACTCACTCCCGGGTATCCGTTATTCTATATATAAACACCCCAAACCGTTCGATTAGATTCCAGCCTGTAACTCACTCCCGGGTGTCTGTTATTCTATATATAAACCACCCAGAACCCCTCGATTAGATTCCAGTCTGTAACTCACTCCTGGGTATCTGTTTTTCTGTATATAAACTACCCCAAACCCCTCAATTAGATTCCCATTTGTAACTCACTCCCGGTTATCTGTTATTCTATATATAAACCACCCCGAACCCCTCGATTAGATTCCAGCCTGTAACTCACTCCCGGGTATCTCTTATTCTAAAAATAACCCACATCCGAACCATTCGCTTAGATTCCGGTCAGTAACTCACTCCCGGATATCTGTTATTCTATATATAAACCACTCCGAACTCCCCGATTACATTCCAGTCTGTAACTCACTCCCGGGTATCTCTTATTCTATATATAAACCACCCCGGACCACTCGATTATATTCCAGTCTGTAATTCACTCCCGGGTATCTGTTATTCTATACATAAACCCTCCCAGAACCCTTCAATTAGATTCCAGTCTATAACTCAATTCCGGGTATCTGGTATTCTATATATAAACCCCACCGGCACCCCTCGATTAGATTCCAATCTGTAAATCACTCATAGCTATCTGTGATTCTATATATAAACCACTCCGATCCCTTCGAATAGATTCCAGTCTGTAACTCACTCCCGGGTATCTGTTATTCTATATATAAACACCCCGAAACGTTCCATTAGATTCCAGCCTGTAACTCACTCCCGGATATCTGTTGTTCTATATATAAACCTCCCCAGAACCCCTTGATTAGATTCCAGTCTGTAACTCACTCCCGGGTATCTGTTATTCAATATATAAACCACCCCGAACCCCTCGATTAGATTCCAGTCTGTAACTCACTCCCGGGTATCTGTTATTCTATATATAAACCACCCCGAACCACTCGATTAGATTCCAGTCTGTAACTCACTCCCGGGTATCTGTTATTCTATATATAAACCACCCCGAACGCCTCAATTAGATTCCAGTCTGTAACTCACACGCGGTTATCTGTTATTCTATAAATAAAACACACCGAACCCCTTGATTAGATTCCAATCTGCAACTCACTCCGGGGTATCTGTTCTTCTTTGTATAAACCACCCCGAACCCGCGATTAGATTCCAGTCTGTAACTCACTCCCAGGTATCTGTTATTCTATATATAAACCCACCCCGAACCCCTCGATTAGATTCCAGTCTGTAACTCACTCCCGGGTATCTGTTATTCTTCTATAAACCACCCGAAGCCCTCGATTAGATTCCAGTCTGTAACTCACTCCCGAGTATCTGTTATTCTATATATAAACCACCCTGAACCCCTCGATGAGATTACAGTCTGTAATTCACTCCCGGGTGTCTGTTATTCTATATATAAACCCTCGCAGAACCCCTCGATTAGATTCCAGTCTGTAACTCACTCCCGGGTATCTGTTATTCTATATATAAACCACCCCGAACCCCTCGATTAGATTCCAATCTGTAAATCACTCCCAGGTATCTGTGATTCTCTATATAAACCACTCCGATCCCCTCGATTAGATTGCAGTCTGTAACTCACTACCGGGTATCTGTTATTCTATATATAAACACCCCGAACCGTTCAATTAGATTCGAGCCTGTAACTCACTCCCGGGTATCTGTTATTCTATAAATAAACCTCCCCAGAGCCATCGATTAGATTCCAGTCTGTAACCCACTCCCGGGTATCTGTTATTCTATATATAAACCTCCCCGGAGCCCTCGATTAGATTCCAGTCTGTAACTCAATCCCGGTTATCTGTTACTCTGTATATAAACCACCCGAACCACTCGATGAGATTCCAGTCTGTAACTTACTCCAGGGTATCTGTTATTCTATATATAAACCTTACTGAACCCGTCGAATAGATTCCAGTCTGTAACTCAATCCCGGGTATCTGGTATTCTATATATAACCACCCAGAACCCCACGATTAGATTCTAAACTGTAACTCAATCCCGGGTATCTGTTATTCTATATATAAACCATCCCGAACCACTCGATTAGATTCCAATCTGTAACTCAATCCCGGGTATCTGTTATTCTATATATAAACCATCCCGAACCCCTCGATTAGATTCCAGTCTGTAACTCACTTCCGGGTATCTGTTATTCTATACATAAGCTAGCCTGAACCACTCGATTAGATTCCAGTCTGTAACTCACTCCCGGGTATCTGTTATTCTATATATAAACCACCCCGAAACCCTCGATTAGATTCCAGTCAGTAACTCACTCCCGGGTATCTGTTATTCTATATATAAACCACCCTGGACCCCTCGTTTAGATTCCAGTCTGTAACTCACTCCCGGGTATCTATTATTCTCTCTATAAAAAACCCCGAACGCCTCGATTAGATTGCAGTCTGTAACTCACTCCTGGGTATCTGTTATTCTATATATAAACCACCCCGAACCCCTCGATTAGATTCCAGTCTGCAACTCACACCTGGGTATCTGTTATTCTATATATAAACCACCCGAATCTCTTGATTAGATTCCAATCTGTAACTCACTCCCGAGTATCTGTTATTCTGTATATAAACCACCCGGAACCCCTCGATTAGATTCCAGTCTGTAACTCACACCCGGGTATCTGTTATTCTGTATATAAAACACCCCGAACCCCTAGATTAGATTCCAGTCTCTAACTCACTCCCGCGTACCGGTTATTCAGCATATAAACCACCCAGAATCCCTCGATTAGATTCCAGTCTGTAACTCACTCCCGGGTATCTATTATTCTGTCTATAAAAAACCCCGAACGCCTCGATTAGATTGCAGTCTGTAACTCACTCCTGGGTATCTGTTATTCTATATATAAACCAGCCCGAACCACTCGATTAGATTCCAGTCTGTAACTCACTCGCGGGTATCTGTTATTCTATATATAAAAGATCCAAAACCCTCGATTAGATTCCAGTCTGTAACTCACTCCTGGGTATCTGTTATTCTATATATAAACCACCTCGAACCCCTCGATTAGATTCCAGTCTGTAACTCACTCCGTGGTATCTGTTATTCTATATATAAACCACCTCGAAACCCTCGATTAGATTCCAGTCTGTAAATCACTCCCGGGTATCTGTTATTCTATATATAAACCACCCTGAAACCCTCGATTAGATTCCCGTCTGTAACTCACTCCCGGGTATCTGTTATTCTATATATAAACCACACCGAACCCCTCGATTACATTGCAGTCTGTAACACACTCCCGGGTATCTGTTATTCTATATATAAACCACCCCGAACCACTCGATTAGATTCAGTCTGTAACTCATTCCCGGGTATCTGTTATTCTATATGTAAAACAGCCGAACCACTCGATTAGATTCCAGTCTGTAACTCACTCCCAGGTATCTGTCATTCTATATATCAACCACCCCGAACCCCTCGATTAGATTCCAGTCTGTAACTCACTCCCGGGTATCTGTTATTCTATATATAAACCACCCAAACCACTCGATTGGTTCCAGTCTGTAACTCTCTCCCGGGTATCTGTTATTCTATATATAAACCAACCCGAACACCTCGATTAGATTCCAGTCTGTAATTCAATCCCGGGTATCTGTTATTCTATATATAAACCACCCCGAACCACTTAATTAGATTCCAGTCTGTAACTCACTCCCGGGTATCTGTTTTCCTATATATAAAACCCCCCGAACCCCTCGATTAGATTCCAGTCTGTAACTCACTCCCGGGTATCTGTTATTCTATATATTAACCACTCCGAGCTATCGATTAGGTTCCAGTCTGTATCTCACTCCCGGGCAACTATTATTCTATATATAAACCACCCTGAACGCCTCGATTATATTCCAGTCTGTAACTCACTCCCAGGAATATGTTATTCTATATATAAACCACTCCGATCCCCTCGATTAGATTCCAGTCTGTACCTCACTCCCGGGTATCTGTTATTCTATATATAAACCACCCCGAACCCCTCGATTAGATTGCAGTCTGTAACTCGCTCCCGGGTATCTGTTATTCTATATATAAACCAGCCCGAACCACTCGATTAGATTCCAATCTGTAACTCACTCCCGGGTATCTGTTATTCTATATATAAAACACCCCGAACCCTCGATTAGATTCCAGTCTGTAACTCACTCCCGGGTATCTGTTATTCTATATATAAACCACCTCGAACCCCTCGATTAGATTCCAGTCTGTAACTCACTCCGTGGTATCTGTTATTCTATATATAAACCACCTGGAACCCCTCGATTTGATTCCAGCCTGTAACTCACTCCCGGGTATCTGTTATTCTATATATAAACCACCCCGAACCCCTCGATTAGATTCCAGTCTGCAACTCACACTTGGGTATCTGTTATTCTATATATAAACCACCCGAATCTCTTGATTAGATTCCAATCTGTAACTCACTCCCGAGTATCTGTTATTCTGTATATAAACCACCCGGAACCCCTCGATTAGATTCCAGTCTGTAACTCACACCCGGGTATCTGTTATTCTGTATATAAACCACCCCGAACCCCTAGATTAGATTCCAGTCTCTAACTCACTCCCGGGTACCGGTTATTCAGCATATAAACCACCCAGAATCCCTCGATTAGATTCCAGTCTGTAACTCACTCCCGGGTATCTATTATTCTCTCTATAAAAAACCCCGAACGCCTCGATTAGATTGCAGTCTGTAACTCACTCCTGGGTATCTGTTATTCTATATATAAACCAGCCCGAACCACTCGATTAGATTCCAGTCTGTAACTCACTCGCGGGTATCTGTTATTCTATATATAAAAGATCCAAACCCCTCGATTAGATTCCAGTCTGTAACTCACTCCTGGGTATCTGTTATTCTATATATAAACCACCTCGAACCCCTCGATTAGATTCCAGTCTGTAAATCACTCCCGGGTATCTGTTATTCTATATATAAACCACCCCGAAACCCTCGATTAGATTCCCGTCTGTAACTCACTCCCGGGTATCTGTTATTCTATATATAAACCACCCCGAACCCCTCGATTACATTGCAGTCTGTAACACACTCCCGGGTATCTGTTATTCTATATATAAACCACCCCGAACCACTCGATTAGATTCAGTCTGTAACTCATTCCCGGGTATCTGTTATTCTATATGTAAAACACCCCGAACCACTCGATTAGATTCCAGTCTGTAACTCACTCCCAGGTATCTGTCATTCTATATATCAACCACCCCGAACCCCTCGATTAGATTCCAGTCTGTAACTCACTCCCGGGTATCTGTTATTCTATATATAAACCACCCAAACCACTCGATTGGTTCCAGCCTGTAACTCTCTCCCGGGTATCTGTTATTCTATATATAAACCAAACCGAACACCTCGATTAGATTCCAGTCTGTAATTCAATCCCGGGTATCTGTTATTCTATATATAAACCACCCCGAACCACTCAATTAGATTCCAGTCTGTAACTCACTCCCGGGTATCTGTTTTTCTATATATAAAACTCCCCGAACCCCTCGATTAGATTCCAGTCTGTAACTCACTCCCGGGTATCTGTTATTCTATATATTAACCACTCCGAGATATCGATTAGGTTCCAGTCTGTATCTCACTCCCGGGCAACTATTATTCTATATATAAACCACCCTGAACGCCTCGATTATATTCCAGTCTGTAACTCACTCCCAGGAATATGTTATTCTATATATAAACCACTCCGATCCCCTCGATTAGATTCCAGTCTGTACCTCACTCCCGGGTATCTGTTATTCTATATATAAACCACCCCGAACCCCTCGATTAGATTGCAGTCTGTAACTCGCTCCCGGGTATCTGTTATTCTATATATAAACCAGCCCGAACCACTCGATTAGATTCCAATCTGTAACTCACTCCCGGGTATCTGTTATTCTATATATAAAACACCCCGAACCCTCGATTAGATTCCAGTCTGTAACTCACTCCCGGGTATCTGTTATTCTATATATAAACCACCTCGAACCCCTCGATTAGATTCCAGTCTGTAACTCACTCCGTGGTATCTGTTATTCTATATATAAACCACCTGGAACCCCTCGATTTGATTCCAGTCTGTAACTCACTCCCGGGTATCTGTTATTCTATATATAAACCACCCCGAACCCCTCGATTAGATTCCAGTCTGCAACTCACACCTGGGTATCTGTTATTCTATATATAAACCACCCGAATCTCTTGATTAGATTCCAATCTGTAACTCACTCCCGAGTATCTGTTATTCTGTATATAAACCACCCGGAACTCCTCGATTAGATTCCAGTCTGTAACTCACACCCGGGTATCTGTTATTCTGTATATAAACCACCCCGAACCCCTAGATTAGATTCCAGTCTGTAACTCACTCCCGGGTACCGGTTATTCAGCATATAAACCACCCAGAATCCCTCGATTAGATTCCAGTCTGTAACTCACTCCCGGGTATCTGTCATTCTATATAGAAACCACCCCGAACCACTCGATTGGATCCAGTCTGTAACGCACTCCCAGTTATCTGTTATTCTATATATAAACCACCCCGAAACCCTCGATTAGTATCCAATCTGTAACTCACTCCAGGATACCTGTTATTCTACATATAAACCATACTGAACCCCTCGATTAGATTCCAGTCTGTAACTCACTCCCGGGTATCTGGTTTTTCTATATATAACCACCCAGAACCCCACGATTAGATTCTAGTCTGTAACTCACTCACGCGTATCTGTTATTCTATATATAAATCCCCCCGAAACCCTCGATTAAATTCCAGTCTGTATCTCAATCCCGGGTATCTGTTATTCTATATATAAACCACCCCGAGCACCTCGATTAGATTGCAGTCTGTAACTCAGACGTGGGTATCTGTTATTCTATATATAAACCACCCAGAACCCCACGATTAGATTCCAATCTGTAACTCAATCCCGGGTATCTGTTATTCTATATATAAACCATCCCGAACCCCTCGATTAGATTCCAGTCTGTAACTCACTTCCGGGTATCTGTTATTCTATATATAAACCACCCCGAACCCCTCGATTAGATTCCAGTCTGTAACTCACTCCCGGGTATCTGTTATTCTGTGTATAAACCACCCCGAAACCCTCGATTAGACTGCAGTCAGTAACTCACTCCCGGGTATCTGTTATTCTATATATAAACCACCCCGAACCCCTCGATTACATTGCAGTCTGTAACACACTCCCGGGTATCTGTTATTCTATATATAAACCACCCCGAACCACTCGATTAGATTCCAGTCTGTGACTCATTCCCGGGTATCTGTTATTCTATATGTTAAACACCCCGAACCACTCGATTAGATTCCAGTCTGTATCTCACTCCCGGGTATCTGTTATTCTATATATAAACCACCCCGAACCCTCAATTAGATTCCAGTCTGTAACTCACTCCCAGGTATCTGTTATTCTATATATCAACCACCCCGAACCCCTCGATTAGATTCCAGTCTGTAACTCACTCCCGGGTATCTGTTATTCTATATATAAACCACCCAAACCACTCGATTGGTTCCAGCCTGTAACTCACTCCCGGGTATCTGTTATTCTATATATAAACCAACCCGAACACCTCGATTAGATTCCAGTCTGTAATTCAATCCCGGGTATCTGTTATTCTATATATAAACCACCCCGAACCACTCAATTAGATTCCAGTCTGTAACTCACTCCCGGGTATCTGTTTTTCTATATATAAAACCCCCCGAACCCCTCGATTAGGTTCCAGTCTGTAACTCACTCCCGGGTATCTGTTATTCTATATATAAACCACCCAAACCACTCGATTGGTTCCAGCCTGTAACTCACTCCCGGGTATCTGTTATTCTATATATAAACCAACCCGAACACCTCGATTAGATTCCAGTCTGTAATTCAATCCCGGGTATCTGTTATTCTATATATAAACCACCCCGAACCACTCAATTAGATTCCAGTCTGTAACTCACTCCCGGGTATCTGTTTTTCTATATATAAAACCCCCCGAACCCCTCGATTAGATTCCAGTCTGTAACTCACTCCCGGGTATCTGTTATTCTATATATTAACCACTCCGAGCTATCGATTAGGTTCCAGTCTGTATCTCACTCCCGGGCAACTATTATTCTATATATAAACCACCTGGAACCCCTCGATTTGATTCCGGTCTGTAACTCACTCCCGGGTATCTGTTATTCTATATATAAACCACCCCGAACCCCTCGATTAGATTCCAGTCTGCAACTCACACCTGGGTATCTGTTATTCTATATATGAACCACCCGAATCTCTTGATTAGATTCCAATCTGTAATTCACTCCCGAGTATCTGTTATTCTGTATATAAACCACCCGGAACCCCTCGATTAGATTCCAGTCTGTAACTCACACCCGGGTATCTGTTATTCTGTATATAAACCACCCCGAACCCCTAGATTAGATTCCAGTCTGTAACTCACTCCCGGGTACCGGTTATTCAGCATATAAACCACCCAGAATCCCTCGATTAGATTCCAGTCTGTAACTCACTCCCGGGTATCTGTCATTCTATATAGAAACCACCCCGAACCACTCGATTGGATCCAGTCTGTAACGCACTCCCAGTTATCTGTTATTCTATATATAAACCACCCCGAAACCCTCGATTAGTATCCAATCTGTAACTCACTCCAGGATACCTGTTATTCTACATATAAACCGTACTGAACCCCTCGATTAGATTCCAGTCTGTAACTCACTCCCGGGTATCTGGTTTTTCTATATATAACCACCCAGAACCCCACGATTAGATTCTAGTCTGTAACTCACTCACGCGTATCTATTATTCTATATATAAATCCCCCCGAAACCCTCGATTAAATTCCAGTGTGTATCTCAATCCCGGGTATGTGTTATTCTATATATAAACCACCCCGATCACCTCGATTAGATTGCAGTCTGTAACTCACACGTGGGTATCTGTTATTCTATATATAAACCACCTGAACCCCTCGATTAGATTCCAGTCTGTAATTCACTCCCGCGTATCTGTTATTCTATATATAAACCGTACTGAACCCCTCGATTAGATTCCAGTCTGTAACTCAATCCCGGGTATCTGTTATTCTATATATAAACCATCCCGAACCCCTCGATTAGATTCCAGTCTGTAACTCACTTCCGGGTATCTGTTATTCTATTCATAAACTAGCCTGAACCACTCGATTAGATTCCAGTCTGTAACTCACTCCTGGGTATCTGTTATTCTATATATAAACCACCCCGAAACCCTCGATTAGACTGCAGTCAGTAACTCACTCCCGGGTATCTGTTATTCTATATATAAACCACCCTGGACCCCTCGTTTAGATTCCAGTCTGTAACTCACTCCCGGGTATCTATTATTCTCTATATAAAAAACCCCGAACCCCTCGATTAGATTGCACTCTGTAACTCACTCCCGGGTATCTGCTATTCTATATATAAACCAGCCTGAACCACTCGATCAGATTCCAGTCTGTAATTCACTCCCTGGTATCTGTTATTCTATATATAAAACACCCCGAACCCCTCAATTAGATTCCAGTCTGTAACTCACTCCGTGGTATCTGTTATTCTATATATAAACCACCTCGAACCCCTCGATTAGATTCCAGTCTGTAAATCACTCCCGGGTATCTGTTATTCTATATATAAACACCCCGAACCCCTCGATTAGATTCCAGTCTGTAACTCACTCCCGGGTATCTGTTATTCTATATATAAACCACCCCGAACCACTCGATTAGATTCCAGTCTGTAACTCATTCCCGGGTATCTGTTATTCCATATATCAACCACCCCGAACCCCTCGATTAGATTCCAGCCTGTAACTCACTCCCGGGTATCTGTTATTCTACATATAAACCACCCCGAACCGTCGATTAGATTCCAGTCTGTAAATCACTCCCGGGTATCTGTTATTCTATATATAAACCACTCTGAACCCCTCGATTAGATTCCAGTCTGTATCTCACTCCCGGGTATCTGTTATTCTATATATAAACCACACCGAGCACCTCGATTACATAGTAGTCTGTAACTCACTCCCGGGTATCTGTTATTCTATATATAACCTCCCCTTGAACTCCTCGATTAGATTCCAGTCTGTACCTCCCTCCCGGGTGTCTGTTATTCTACACATAAACCCTCCCAGAACCCCTCGATTAGATTCCAGTCTATAACTCACTCCCGGGTATCTGGTATACTATATATAAACCCCCCCGGCACCCCTCGATTAGATTCCAATCTGTAAATCACTCATAGGTATCTGTGATTCTATATATAAACCACTCCGATCCCCTCGAATAGATTCCAGTCTGTAACTCACTCCCGGGTATCTGTTATTCTATATATAAACTCCCCAAACCGTTCGATTAGATTCCAGCCTGTAACTCACTCCCGGGTGTCTGTTATTCTATATATAAACCACCCAGAACCCCTCGATTAGATTCCAGTCTGTAACTCACTCCTGGGTATCTGTTTTTCTGTATATAAACTACCCCAAACCCCTCGATTAGATTCCCATCTGTAACTCACTCCCGGTTATCTGTTATTCTATATATAAACCACCCCGAACCCCTCGATTAGATTCCAGCCTGTAACTCACTCCCGGGTATCTCTTATTCTAAAAATAACCCACACCCGAACCATTCGCTTAGATTCCGGTCAGTAACTCACTCCCGGATATCTGTTATTCTATATATAAACCACTCCGAACTCCCCGATTACATTCCAGTCTGTAACTCACTCCCGGGTATCTGTTATTCTATATATAAACCACCCCGGACCACTCGATTATATTCCAGTCTGTAATTCACTCCCGGGTATCTGTTATTCTATACATAAACCCTCCCAGAACCCCTCAATTAGATTCTAGTCTGTAACTCAATTCCGGGTATCTGGTATTCTATATATAAACCCCACCGGCACCCCTTGATTAGATTCTAATCTGTAAATCACTCATAGGTATCTGTGATTCTATATATAAACCACTCCGATCCTCTCGAATAGATTCCAGTCTGTAACTCACTCCCGGGTATCTGTTATTCTATATATAAACACCTCGAAACGTTCCATTAGATTCCAGTCTGTAACTCACTCCTGGGTATCTGTTATTCTATATATAAACCCCCCCGAACCCCTCGATTAGATTCCAGTCTGTAACTCACACGCGGTTATCTGTTATTCTATAAATAAAACACACCGAACCCCTCGATTAGATTCCAATCTGCAACTCACTCCGGGGTATCTGTTCTTCTATGTATAAACCACCCCGAACCCCTCGATTAGATTCCAGTCTGTAACTCACTTCCGGGTATCTGTTATTCTATATATAAACCACCCGAAGCCCTCGATTAGATTCCAGTCTGTAACTCACTCCCGGGTATCTGTTACTCTATATATAAACCACCCTGAACCCCTCGATGAGATTACAGTCTGTAATTCACTCCCGGGTGTCTGTTATTCTATATATAAACCCTTGCAGAACCCCTCTATTAGATTCCAGTCTGTAACTCACTCCCGGGTGTGTGGTATTCTATATATAAACCCTTACAGAACCCCTCGATTAGATTCCAGTCTGTAAATCACTCCCGGGTATCTGTTATTCTATATATAAACCACCCCGAACCCCTCGATTAGACTCCAATCTGTAAATCACTCCCAGGTATCTGTGATTCTCTATATAAACCACTCCGATCCCCTCGATTAGATTGCAGTCTGTAACTCACTACCGGGTATCTGTTATTCTATATATAAACACCCCAAACCGTTCAATTAGATTCGAGCCTGTAACTCACTCCCGGGTATCTGTTATTCTATATATAAACCTCCCCGGAGCCCTCGATTAGATTCCAGTCTGTAACCCACTCCCGGGTATCTGTTATTCTATATATAAACCTCCCCGGAGCCCTCGATTAAATTCCAGTCTGTAACTCAATCCCGGTTATCTGTTACTCTGTATATAAACCACCCCGAACCACTCGATGAGATTCCAGTCTGTAACTCACTCCCGGGTATCTGTTATTTTATATATAAACCACCCCGAACCCCTCGATTAGATTCCAGTCTGTAACTCACTCCCGGGTATCTGTTATTCTATATATAAACCACCCCGATCCCCTCGATTAGATTCCAGTCTGTAACTCACACGCGGGTATCTGTTATTCTATAAATAAACCACCCTGAAACCGCGATTAGATTCCAGTCTGTAACTCACTTCCGGGTATCTGTTATTCTATGTATAAACCACACCGAACCCCTCATTTAGAATCCAGTCCGTAACACACTCCCAGGTATCTGTTATTCTATATATAAACCACCCCGAACCCATAGATTAGATTCCCGTCTGCAACTCACTCCCGGGTATCTGTTACTCTACATATAACCACCTGGAACCCCTCGATTAGATTCCAGTCAGTAACACACTCCTGAGTATCTGTTATTCTATATATAAACCACCCGAACCCCTCGATTAGATTCCAGACTGTAACTCACTCCCGGGTATCTGTTATTCTATATATAAACCACCCAGAACCCCTCGATTAGATTCCAGTCTATAACTCACTCCCGGGTATCTGTTATTCTATATATAAACCACCCCCAAACTCTTCGCTTAGATTCCGGTCAGTAACTCACTCCCGGGTATCGGATATTCGATATATAAACCACCCCGGACCACTCGATTATATTCCAGTCTGTAATTCACTCCCGGATATCTATTGTTCTACACATAAACCCTCCCAGAACCCCTCGATTAGATTCCAGTCTATAACTCACTCCCGGGTATCTGGTATACTATATATAAACCCCCCCGGCACCCCTCGATTAGATTCCAATCTGTAAATCACTCATTGGTATCTGTGATTCTATATATAAACCACTCCGATCCCCTCGAATAGATTCCAGTCTGTAACTCACTCCCGGGTATCTGTTATTCTATATATAAACCACCCAGAACCCCTCGATTAGATTCCAGTCTGTAACTCACTCCTGAGTATCTGTTTTTCTGTATATAAACTACCCCAAACCCCTCGATTAGATTCCCATCTGTAACTCACTCCCGGGTATCTGTTATTCTGTATATAAACCACCCCGAGCCCCTCGATTAGATTCCAGTCTGTAACTCACTCCGTGGTATCTGTTATTCTATATATAAACCACCCCAAACCCCTCGATTAGATTCCAGCCTGTAACTCACTCCCGGGTATCTCTTATTCTAAAAATAACCCACACCCGAACCATTCGCTTAGATTCCGGTCAGTAACTCACTCCCGGATATCTGTTATTCTATATATAAACCACTCCGAACTCCCCGATTACATTCCAGTCTGTAATTCACTCCCGGGTATCTGTTATTCTATATATAAACCTCCCCGGACCACTCGATTATATTCCAGTCTGTAATTCACTCCCGGGTATCTGTTATTCTACACATAAACCCTCCCAGAACCCCTCGATTAGATTCCAGTCTATAAATCACTCCCGGGTATCTGGTATACTATATATAAACCCCCTCGGCACCCCTCGATTAGATTCCAATCTGTAAATCACTCATAGGTATCTGTGATTCTATATATAAACCACTCCGATCCCCTCGAATAGATTCCAGTCTGTAACTCACTCCCGGGTATCTGTTATTCTATATATAAACTCCCCAAACCGTTCGATTAGATTCCAGCCTGTAACTCACTCCCGGGTATCTGTTGTTCTATATATAAACCTCCCCGAAGACTTCGATTAGATTCCAGTCTGTAACTCAATCCCGGTTATCTGTTACTCTGTAAATAAACCACCCCGAACCACTCGATGAGATTCCAGTCTGTAACTCACTCCTGGGTATCTGTTATTTTATATATAAACCAACCCGAACAACTCGATTAGATTACAGTCTGTAATTCACTCCCGGGTATCTGTTATTCTATATATAAACCACCCCGAAAGCCTCAATTAAATTCCAGTCTGTAACTCACTCCCGGGTATGTGTTATTCTATATATAAACCCCCTGAACCCCTCAATTAGAATCCAGTCTGTAACTCACTTCCGGGTATCTGTTATTCTATATATAAACCACCCCGAACCCCTCGATTAGATTGCAGTCTGTAGCTCACTCCCGGGTGTCTGTTATTCTATATATAAATCACCCAGAACCCCTCGATTAGATTCCAGTCTGTAACTCACTCCCGGTTATCTGTTACACTATAAATAACCCACCCCTGAACCCTTCGATTAGATTCTAGTCTGTAACTCACTCCCGGGTATGTGTTATTCTATATATAAATACCCCCGGTACCCCTCAATTAGATTCCAGTCTGTAAATCACTCCCAGGTATGTTATTCTATATATAAACCACTCCGATCCCCTCGATTAGATACCAGTCTGTAACTCACTCCCGGGTATCAGTTATTCTATCTATAAATACCCCGAACCATTCGATTCGATTCCAGCCAGTAACACAATCCCGGGTATCTGTTATTCTATATATAAACCTCCCTGAATTCCTCGAATAGATTCCAGCCTGTAACTCACTCCCAGGTATCTGTTATTCTATATATAAACCACCCCGAACCCCTCGATTAGATTCCAGTCTGTAACTCACTCCCGGGTATCTGTTATTCTATATATAAACCTCCCCGGACCCCTCGATTACATTCCAGTCTGTGACTCACTCCCGGGTATCTGTTATTCTATATATAAACCACCCCAAACCACTCGATGAGATTCCAGTCTGTAACTCATTCCCGGGTTTCTGTTATTCTATATATAAACCACCCCGAACCACTCGATTAGATTCCAGTCTGTAACTCACTCCCGGGTATGTTATTCTATATATAAACCACCCCGAACCCCTCGATTAGATTCCAGTCTGTATCTCACTCCCGGGAATCTGTTATTCTATATATAAACCACCCCGAACCCCTCGATTAGATTCCAGTCTGTAACTCACTCCCAGGTATCTGTTATTCTATATATAAACCACCCTGGACCCCTCAATTAGATTCCAGTCTGTAACTCACTCCCGGTTATCTGTTATTCTATATATAAACAACCCCGAACCCCTCGATTAGATTCCAAACTGTAACTCACTCCCGGGTATCTGTTATTCTATATATAAACCACCCCGAACCCCTCGATGAGATTCCAATCTGTAACTCACTCCCGGGTATCTGTTATTCTATATATAAACCACCCCGAACCCCTCGATTAGATTCCAGACTGTAACTCACTCCCGGGTATCTGTTATTCTGTATATAAACCACCCCGAACCCCTCGATTAGATTCTTGGATTACTATGTTCCTATTGATTGGACATACTGACCCTCTGGCGCAGTGCGGTCTGGACCCTCCCTCTGGGGCTCCTCCTGTGCCTGGCGGTACCGGCGGCAGAGCTCGAGGTCCGGGTCCGGGTCCCGGTCGGTTCTGGGCGTCTCCGACCCAGGCGTTAACCCCTGGCGCAGGAGTGGGACCTTCCCCGCCTGCTGCCCGCTGGCCACGTGGACGCTCAGTTGGCGCGAGACTCCGGTCTCGTAGTCGCAGGCCCTGCAGCGCCGGGAGGGTCGGGCCCGGGGCCGGTCGGCGGCCGAGGGGGGGCCGGGGGTTTGCCGGCTGGACGGAGCCCCCTCCCCCGCCCGCAGGTTGGCCAGGTGCCTGTCGGACTGCATGTGGATGCTGAGGTTGCCTTTGGTGGTGGTGGAGTAGTTGCAGGCCAGGCAGCGGAAGGGCTTGTAGCCGCAGGTGTAGCTCTCGCCTCGGGCCAGGCGGGGATGAGGCCTCCCCGAGTCGCAGTGCGCGCACAGGGTGTCGGCGCCCGGGTGCTTGTCCTTGACGTGGGCCTCCAGCGTCTGCCGGTACTTGTAGTGCCAGTTGCACTTGGGGCACTTGAGGGTCTTGCAGGAGTTGGGGGAGGGGGCGCCCAGCAGCGGGTAAGGGGCCGCCGCCCGCCGGGTGTAGGCCGGGCCCCTCTCCTCGGGCTCCGGCTCCAGCGGGAAGGCCCTGTGGCTCCGGGGGGGCGGGCGGCTCCCCTCCGGGCTTGCGGCAGCGGCGGCTCCACCAGATGGCCTGTCGATCCAGCCGCTGCTTTGGTTCGTTGGCGGGCGCCGGCACTCGACCTCTTCCTCCTCCTCCTCCTCCTCCTCGAAATCTTTGGCCTCGGCTGGCACGGGTCCTTCGGGGGGCAGGTCGGCCGCAAGGCTGGGTGGTGGGGCCGCCGCTTGGGGCCAACAGACGGGCGTCTGGGCTGCCGGCGTGCTGTCGGCGGTTGGTCGGCTGGCGGCTGAGCCGTTGGCGGTCACTGTGGCTTTGGATGAAACGTCGGAGGTCGGCGTGTTGGCATTTGGACTGTTGGCGGTCACCGTGGCTTTGGATGAATTGTTGACCATTGAGGTGTTGGCAGTTGAGCCATTGGCGGTCACCGTGGCTTTGGATGAATTGTTGACCGTTGAGGTGTTGGCAGTTGAGCCGTTGGCGGTCACCGTGGCTTTGGATGAATTGTTGACCGTTGAGGTGTTGGCAGTTGAGCCGTTGGCGGTCACCGTGGCTTTGGATGCACCGTCGGCGCTTGGCGAGTTGGCATTTGGACTGCTGGCGCCCACCGTGGCTTTGGGCGAGGGGGTGGGGGCCGGTGATGGTGCTGCGGCTCCGGGCGAGGCGCCGGCGGGGCCGGCGGTGGCAGGGGTCCGGCCGGGGGACCCCGCGCGGCCCCAGGGCTCCGGCAGCCCCTCCAGCCCCCGCCCGGCGGCCTGGCCGCTTTTCGGCTCAAGGAAGCTGACGGTCAGGGCCCTGGCGCGGGGGGTGGTGGCCGGCGGTGGGGGGCTGCAGCAGGGCCGAGGTGCCCTGCGCCCCCAGCAGCTGCCTCTCCCTCGGGGAGAGGGCCAGCCCGTGGCGCCGGGCGGCGTGGCTCACCAGCGACGCCGGCCGCCCGAACCTCAGGCGGCAGCCGAGGCAGAGAAGGAGGGGAGGCTCCGGGGGGGCCGGTCGGCAGGGGCGAGGGGCGGGGCCTGAGCCCGGCACGCGCCGCAGGCTCCTCCCCCTCCTCCTGGTCGCCGCCGGCTTCTTTGGGTAACGGCAAGTTTTTGGCGGGGAAGCCGCGGACGGGCGCGGCTGAGGTAAGCGCGGTCACGTGGTGGGCCAGCGGGTGGCGCCGGCGACCCCTGGCGGCCAGCTGCGGTGGCGATGGTAGCCACCCTCCATCCCCCTCGCCGGTGTCCAGGACCCCGGGCTCCGGGCTGCTCTCATGGTTCCGGGCGAGGTCTGGTGACTTAGGGCAGTCCATGCCGCGGGGGAGTCATCTCCTGGTGACGGGCGGGTGGTTGTGGCGGGGTGGGGGGCGGGGGGGGTGGTGGTGGTGGGGCGAGGGAGGGTGGGGGGGGGGGTCTGTGGTGGGGAGGCGTGCTCAGATGGGTGCTCCGGCCATCGGCAGGACCTGCGCCGGGAAGGAGGAGAGGTGAGAACGAGCTGCATTCGGGCGGCGCCACCCACACACACCCACCCACCCACCCACCCCTCCCGCGATGCACTTCCCCACCGAGGCCGGCCAACGGGATCCAGGGGAGGGGGCCGGGAAGAGGGGGGGAGACGGGGAGCGGAGGAGGCGAGCGATGTGGCAAGGGAATGGGATGCGCCGGAAATACTCGGCGGTGGTGGCGGCGGTGGTGGTGGTGGTGGGGAGGGGGGCAGTGGGGGCAGGGCTCGGGGTGCTCCTCCGGCTTTCCCAAACCAGACGGGGAAGACGACTTGCAAGTTTGTTCCGTGCGTTACCTGGCATTCGTTTGGTCGCTTCCTTCAAATTCTGCCTTTGATTTTTTTTTGTAGCATATCCCTAATTTAGGGGCTGTGTTTATTTTGTCTCTTGTTTTATTCACTTTCGATGGGCGCTGAAAGAGTTAACTGATAGATTTCCCTTGGGGTTTCCTTGACAGCCCTGGCTCCCCCTCTCAGGGAACATTCCCACTACCCGCTCGTGAGTTTAATTCAGCTCTGTCTTTGGCTCAAAAATAGAGTGAGCGTCGTGTAGCAGTTCTGGTCACCCACGTGTCAGGAAGGAGGTGGTCTCTCTGGAGAGAGTTCCAGGGGATGTTCACAAGGACGTTGCCAGGGCTGGAAAATCGCAGGTAGGAGAAGAGGTGGGGACAGGCTGAGAGCAGCAGGCGGCTGATTGGAATGAGGAGGGGGACGAGATAGGGGATACAGGAAAGACTTGCTTCACCCACCCCACCCCATCGCAGAGGGGTCAAACAGCAGGGGGTGAGGTGGGGTAGGGGAGCAGATGACACAAAGATAGGTGGAGGGACAGGTGGTATTGAGGAGGTGGGGAGGCTGCAGAAGGATTTGGACAGGTTAGGAGAATGGGCAGAGAAGTGGCAGATGGAATACAACGTGGCGAAGTGTGAGGTCATGGACTTTGGTAGGAAGAATAGAGGCATAGACTATTTTCTAAATGGGGGAGAGAATTCAGAAATCTGGAGCGCAAAGGGACTTGGGAGTCCTAGTCCAGGATTCTCTTAAGGTTAACTTGCAGGTTGAGTCGGTAGTTAGGAAGGCAAATGCCATGTTGGCATTTATTTCGAGAGGACTAGAATATAAAAGCAGGGATGTGCCGCTGAGGCTTTATATAAGGCTCTGGTCAGACCACATTTAGAATATTGCGAGCCATTCTGGGCCCCGTGTATCTCAGGAAGGATGTGCTGGCCCTGGAGAGGGGTCCAGAGGAGGTTCACGAAGAACGATCCCAGGAACGAAAAGGCTTTAACATATGAGGAACGTTTGAGGACTCTGGGTCTATACGCGATGGAGTTTAGAAGGATGAGGAGGAGGGGGATCTGATTGAAACTTACAGAATACTGAAAGGCCTGGATAGAGTGGGACGTGGGGGAAGATGTCTCCATGAGTAGGAGAGACTCGGACCCGAGGGACACAGCCTCAGAGTAAAGGGAAGACCTTTTAGAACAGAGATGAGGAGAAACGTCTTTAGCCAGAGAGTGGTGAATCGATGGAATTCATGGCCACAGAAGGCGGTGGAGGCCGGGTCATTGAGTGTATTTAAGACCGAGATAGATAGGTTCTCGATTGGTAAGGGGGTCAAAGATTACGGGGAGAAGGCGGGAGAATGGGGGGTTGAGAAACTTATCAGCCAGGATTGAATGGCGGAGTAGACTAAACGGGCCGAATGGCCTCATTTCAGCTCCTATGTCTTACGAGGAAGATGTTTATCATCCGGAGGGTGGTGGGCGTCTGGAATTCACTGCCCAAGTTGGTGGTTGAGGCTGAAACGCTCAACTTATTGAAACAGGGACCTGGATCTGCATCGGAAGCGCTGTAACCTGCAAGGCTACGGACCAGGGGGATTAGAATGGGAGGCTAGTATTCACAGCCAGCTCAGGCAAGATGGGCTGAATGGCCTATTCCGACACTGTCACTTCTCTATGGCTCTGGGGAAGGCAGGCACCATCCAAATCCAATATATTCGTCACCCCGTCCGGTAGAGAGGGTTGTAAGTGCTGGAGGAGGTGACAGGGACAGGGAGGGGTGTAGGGGCTGGAGGAGGTTACAGAGATAGGGAGGGGTGTAGGGGGCTGGAGGAGGTTACAGAGATAGGGAGGGGTGTAGGGGATGGAGGAGGTTACAGAGAGAGGGAGGGGTGTAGGGGCTGGTGGAGGTTACAGAGATAGGGAGGTGTGTAGGGGCTGGAGGTGGTTACAGAGATAGGGAGGGGTGTAGGAGGCTGGAGGAGATAACAGAGATAGGGAGGTGTGTAGGGGCTGGAGGAGGTTACAGAGTTAATGAGGTGTGTAAAGGCTGGAGGAGGTTAAAGAGATAGGGAGGGTGTAGGGACTGGAGGAGTTTACAGATATAGGGAGGGGTGTAGGGGGCTGGAGGAGGTTACAGAGATAGGGAGGGGTGTAGGGGGATGGAGGAGGTTACAGAGATAAGGAGGAGTGTAGGGGCTGGAGGAGGTTACAGAGATAGGGAGGTGTGTAGGGACTGGAGGAGGTTACAGAGATAGGGAGAGGTGTAGGGGGCTGGAGGAGGTTACAGAGATAGGGAGGGGTGTAGGGGCTGGAGGAGGTTACGGAGATAGGGAGGGGTGTAGGGGGCTGGAGGAGGTTACAGGGATAGGGAGGGGTGTAGGGGGCTGGAGGAGGTTACAGAGATAGGGAGGGTTGTAGGGGCTGGAGGAGGTTACAGAGATAGGGAGGGGAGTAGGGGGATGGAGGAGGTTACAGAGATACGGAGGGATGTCGGGGCTGGAAGATGTTACAGAGATAGGGAGGGTGTAGGGACTGGAGGAGGTTACAGAGATAGAGAGGGGTGTAGGGGGCTGGAGGAGGTTACAGAGATAGGGAGGGGTGTAGGGGGATGGAGGAGGTTACAGAGATAAGGAGGAGTGTAGGGGCTGGAGGAGGTTACAGAGATAGGGAGGTGTGTAGGGACTGGAGGAGGTTACAGAGATAGGGAGAGGTGTAGGGGGCTGGAGGAGGTTACAGAGATAGGGAGGGGTGTAGGGGCTGGAGGAGGTTACGGAGATAGGGAGGGGTGTAGGGGGCTGGAGGAGGTTACAGGGATAGGGAGGGGTGTAGGGGGCTGGAGGAGGTTACAGAGATAGGGAGGGTTGTAGGGGCTGGAGGAGGTTACAGAGATAGGGAGGGGAGTAGGGGGATGGAGGAGGTTACAGAGATAGGGAGGGGTGTAGGGGGCTGGAGGAGGTTACAGAGATAGGGAGGGGTGGAGGGGCTGGAGGAGGTTACAGAGATAGGGAGGAGTGAATGGGCTGGAGGAGGTTACAGAGATAGGGAGGGTTGTAGGGGATGGAGGAGGTTACAGAGAGAGGGAGGGGTGTAGGGGCTGGTGGAGGTTACAGAGATAGGGAGGGGTGTAGGGGGGATTGGAGGAGGTTACAGAGATAGGGAGGGGTGTAGGGGGGACTGGAGGAGGTTACAGAGATAGGGAGGGGTGTAGGGGGCTGGAGGAGGTTACAGAGATAGGGAGGGGTGTAGGGAGGGCAGGAGGTTACAGAGATTGGGAGGGGTGTAGGGGCTGGAGGAGGTTACAGAGATAGGGAGGGGTGTAGGGGCTGGAGGAGGTTACAGAGATCGGGAGGGGTGTGGGGGGGGGGCTGGAGGAGGTTAAAGAGATAGGGAGGGGCTGCGACCATTGAGGGACTCAAAAAGAAGGACGAGGGTTTTGAAATGGAGGGTGTTGGGGGAACGGCCTGAGGGTCTGCGAGGAACCGGTGGGGACAGGACCCGGTGCGGGTTCGGAGACGGAGGGGGGAGAGATCGAGGGCTTCGGCAGCCGATCAGCCGAGGCCGTGGATCGGTGGGGGTGCTGGGGGATCGAGAGGTGGGGCGATGGGAAGCGGGCGGCTCTGGCCATGCCCCGGTCCGGAGTCCGGAGGTGGGTCTCGGGCTGAAACCCACCCCCCCACCCCCTCGCCCATCCCCACAGGCGTCCGCACCATTTACCCTCCTCCCCCCTTCTCTTGGGGGTAAAGGGAACAGGCAAGCGGGGTTGGGGGGGGGGGTGGTGGGGGGGGGTTGGGGGGGGTGGGGGGGGGGGTTCTTACCTGGGTCAGCAGTTTGGGAGGGGGCGCAGTAACCATGGCAACTTCCTCCTCACCCGGGTTCCACAGGGTCCCCTCCGCTGGAGGCTGCAACGGGCAGAAGAGCGAGGCCTTCAGTGGGCGAACAGCCATCCCCTCCTCCCCACCACCACACCCAACCCCCCCACCCCCCCCACGGCCCGCACCCAACCCCCCACCCCACCCCCCCACCGCCCGCACCCCACCCCCGCTCCGTCACCCAACTCCTGCGCGTAACATTCGAGAGGCGTTTGGATACTCGCTCGAGTCCCCCTAGCCCGCCCTCTGACCTCTGCCCTCTGCCCTCCGCCCCCTCGGCTCAGGGCCAAGTGCTGGCAAATGGGGTCAGTGCACTCAGGCCTGTGGCGGCGGCCTCTCACTCAGAACCCTCGCACAGTGCAGAAGAGGCCCTTCGGCCCATCGAGTCTGTGCACCCGACCCGTGAGAAACCCCCTGGACCTACCTCCCTCACCCCCATTGACCAGCGCTTGGCCCCCCCTCCCCACACAGCCTGGAACGTTAGGAGGTGCCGAGCGCTCATCCAGGGACTTTGTAAAGGGTGTGAGGGTCACCCACCCTCCACCCCCCCCCCTCCCAGGCAGCGCATTCCACACCCTCACCACCCTCTGGGTAAAGAAGTTTCTCCTCACATCCTCCCCCCCCACTAAACCTCCTGCCCCCCTCACCTTGAACTGATGCCCCCCTCGTGACTGACCCTTCAACGAAGGGTAACAGCTGCTTCCCTATCCACCCTGTCCATGCCCCTCGTAATCTTGTCCACCTGGATCAGGTCGCCCCTCAGTCTTCTCTGCTCCAACGCAAACAACCCAAGTCTATCCCAACCTCTCTTCATCACGTAAATGTTTCATCCCCCAGGCAACGTCCTGGTGAATCTCCTCTGCACCCCCTCCAGTGCCATCACATCCTTCCTATAATGTGGCGACCAGAACTGCACACAGTACTCCAGCTGTGGCCTCACCAAGGGTCTATACAACTCCAACATGACCTCCCTACTTGTGTCATCTGTGCCTCGATTGATAAAGGCAAGTGTCCCCTGTGCCTTTTTCACCACCCCCACTAACATGCCCCTCCGCCTTCGGAGATCTATGGACACACACACACACGCACACACACACACACACACACACACACACACATGCCAAGGTCCCTTTGTTCCCCAGGACTTCCTAGTGCCACGCCGTTCACTCAACACTTCCTCGTCCAATTCCTCCTTCCAACGTGTTATCACCCCACGCACGTTTCAGGGTTAAATTCCGTCTGCCACTTATCTGCCCATTTGACCATCCCGTCTATACCTTCCTGTCGCCCAAGTCTTCGCTGGGAACCACCCGGCCAATCTCTGATGGCGACTGATGGTGTGTTGGCTTTCGTCGTGAGAGGGTTCAGGTACAGGACCGGCGAGGCCTTGCTGCAGTTGTCTGTAACCCTTGGTCAGGCCGCACCCGGAGCAACAGTGTGCAGTTTTTGGCTCCCTCACCTCAGCAAGGATGTTATCGCCACAGTGCGAGCGCTGGGAAGGTTCACCGGACTTGTACCCCGGGGACGGTGGGACTGTCCTGCGGAGGGAGTTTGGGGGGCGGGGGGTGGAACTGGGCCCGTGTTCTCTCTAGAGTTTCGTAGAATGAGAGGTGATCGTACACGAGCGTGCTGAACGGTGCAGCGAGCTCAATGGGCTGAATGGCCCATTCCTGCTCCTACGTCCCTGTATTCCTGTGCCTGGGTGTGTCCTGTCCCACCGGCAGGACCAGACCAGAGCCGTCCAGCCGGGAGGGATACGCCCTGGCAGTGCTTGGCATCGACTGCAGACCCAACGAGGTCTCGCGGGCAAGGACGCCTGCTGCTGACGGGTCAGTGCTACTCAATGTTGAACGTCACTTGCAGTAAGCACTGAGGGCGGGGCAAGGGGTTCAGAATGCACTCTGGTTGTGGGGGACTTCAATGCCCATCACCAGGAGCGGCCCGGTGTAGTACCACCACATTATCTCTCAATCGTTCCTGCGGCCAGTGGGTCAGCACTGGCCGGGCCAGCGTTTATTGCCCCGTTCCCAAGCGGTGGGGAGTTGCCTTCTTGAACCTCCACCCACCCCCCCCGACCCCCGGTGTCCAGAACTGACCAGGTCCTGAGGGAGGGCGGGGGGGTGGGGGGGGTGGTCACGGCTGCCAGGCGGTGAGGGAAGCAACCAGAGGGCAAAGCTCACCCTTGCCCTTGTCCTCACCGACCCACCGGTCGCGGGTGCATCACCCAGACCGGAGTGACCGTCGCGCAGCCGCTTTGCAGCCAGAGTCCCATCGGGACACTGAGCACCCCCCCACCCCCAACCCCTACCGCCCCCCCCGCCACTCCATCTCACGATGGTTCACTTGTCACGGGTTTACCTGGGGAAGACACTCAGTCCAGACTTAATCGCAGCCTTGGGCCAAAGCAGCCTTTGACCGAGTGCGGCATCAAGGACCCCCAGCAAAACCGGGGTCAACGGGAACACACTCTCCGCTGGTCGGAGTCATACCCCTAGCACAAAGGGAGATGGCTGTGGTTGTTGGAGGTCGGTCATCTCCGCTCCAGGACGTCACTGCAGGAGTTCCTCAGGGTTAGTGTCCTCGGCCCAACCATCTCCAGCTGCTTCATCGATGACCTTCCTTCCATCGTAAGGTCAGGAGTGGGGATGTTCGCTGATGGTTGCACAATGTTCAGCTCCATTCGCACTTCCTCAGACACATGAAGCAGCCCCGTGTCCAAATGCAGCAAGACCCTGGACAATATCCAGGCTCGGGAGCTGACCAGTGGCCAGTAACATTCACCCCCACACAAGTGTCAGGCAATGACCATCTCCAACAAGAGAGAATCCAACCATCGCCCCCTTGATGTTCAATGGGCATCACCCTCACTGAATCCCCCACTATCAACATCCTGGGGGTTACCATTGACCAGAAACTGAACTGGGGACCCAGCCATATAAATACTGTGGCTACAAGAGCAGGTCAGAGGCTGGGAATCCTGCGGAGAGTAACTCACCTCCTGTCTCCCACCCAAAGCCTGTCCACCATCTACAAGGCACAAGTCAGGAGTGGGATGGGACACTCCCCACTCGCCTGGATGAGTTGCGGCTCCCACAACACTCGAGAAGCTCGACACCGTCCAGGACAAAGCAGCACCCCCCCCCCCCAACTCGATCGGCCCCCCATCCACAAACATTCACTCCCTCCCACCCACCGACACACAGTAGCAGCAGCGTGTGTACCATCTACAAGATGCACTGCAGCAACTCGCCAAGGCTCCTTCGACAGCGCCGCCCAAACCCACGGCCGCTACCATCTAGAAGGACAAGGGCAGCAGACACATGGGGAACACCCACCACCTGGAAGTTCCCCCTCCGAGCCCCTCATCATCCCGACTTGGAAATATATTGGCCGTTCCTTCACTGTCGCTGGGTAAAAATCCTGGAACTCCCTCCCTAACAGCGCTGTGGGTGTACCTACACCACATGGACAAAATCATGGAACTCCCTCCCTAACAGCGCCGTGGGTGTACCTACACCACAGGGACAAAATCCTGGAACTCCCTCCCTAACAGCGCCGTGGGTGTACCTACACCACACAGGGGACAAAATCCTGGTACTCACTCCCTAACAGCGCTGTGGGTGTACCTACACCACACAGGGGACAAAATCCTGGAACTCCCTCCCTAACAGCGCCGTGGGTGTACCTACACCACAGGGGGACAAAATCCTGGAACTCCCTCCCTAACAGCGCCGTGGGTGTACCTACACCACAGGGACAAAATCCTGGAACTCCCTCCCTAACAGCGCCGTGGGTGTACCTACACCACAGGGGACAAAATCCTGGAGCTCCGTCCCTAACAGCACTGTGGGTGTACCTACACCACAGGGGACAAAATCCTGGAACTCCCTCCCTAACAGCGCTGTGGGTGTACCTACACCACACAGGGGACAAAATCCTGAAACTCCTTCCCTAACAGCGCCGTGGGTGTACCTACACCACAGGGGGACTGCAGCGGTTCAAGGAGGCGGCTCACCCACCACCTTCTCAAGGGGGCAATTAGGGATGGGCAATAAATGCTGGGCCCGGCCAGTGACCCCCCCACATCCCATGAATTAATATAAAACAAAAGGACATTAATGAACCAGATGGGGTTTTTTTTTACAACAAACAATGACAGTTTCATGGTCACTATGACGGAAATCAGCTTTCCACTCTAGATTTTATTAACTGAATTTAAATTCCACCAGCTGCCATGGTGGGATTTGAACCCATGTCCCCTGGGCATCTGATCAAGTACTTGCCCATTGACATTAGCACTACACCACCGTCTCTCCGGAGCGTTTTTCTGCTCAGTGCCTCGACTGATGGAGCCTGTGAAACGAAGAGAGCTCGGGGAAAGTGGGGTGTAATTGGAATCCCTGGCTATGACGTCAATCAGGCTTCTCAGAGTTTAACGTGACTCCCGGTTGCTTGGGTGACAGGGAGACAGGCAAAACCCTGATCCGGGCCGCGCTTTTGCTGGCCACGGAAAGGGGAGCTCGCCTGGACCCGCGGACGCTGAACGGAACACGCCAAGAGCAGCGTGAACCGGTTTCTAGTTAGTTTTTTTCTAGTCGCATTCTCTGAAATGTTATCCATGTTCGAGATGAACAAGTGAGCACGTTTTACAGAGGCAACCGATAGAAGGACGAACTACAACAACTCGCCATTGGTTAATGGTCGCACAGGCAGAAGAATGGGCGACCTGAACTATATTGTTAGTCTGCATCAAGCCAGCTTGCTTGTTTTAATGCTGTCTGCTGACGCACTCTGACACTGAGGCAAGAAGTGCTCCTCCTAGTGGCTTATTTTATTCACTCATGGGATGAGGGCGTCGCTGGTTCAGCCAGCATTTATCGCCCATCCCTAATCCCCCTTGCTCACTTAAGAGTCAACTGCCTTGCCGTGGGTCCGGATGGGTTCGCATGTCGGCCATTCAGCCCCTCGAGCCCACTCTGCTGCTTGTCGAGATCCCGGCTGATCTTCTACTTCTGACACCACTCGCCTGCGCTATCCTCGTATCCCTCGATGTTTTAAATTTGCAGAAATCTACCCCCCCCCCCCCCCTTCGGTCTCGAACCTGCTCGATGACTGAGCCTCCACCACCCTCCGAGTGAAGAAATTCCTCCTCGTCCCAATCCTAAATGGCCTCCCCCTTATTCTGAGACTGTCTCCCCCTGGTTCCAGAACCACCCCCCCATCCAACACCCTCCCAACGAGCCCGGGGAAACATCCTTCCTGCACCTACCCTGTCGAGTGCCGTGAGACTTTTGCGTTATTTGAATGAGGTCACCCCTCTCTCTCTCTCTCTCTCGCTCTCTCTCTCTCTTTCAAACCCTTGAGAATCACTGTTACGACACAGCAGTCAAGCGCAGTTATTTAAAAATCCCAGAGGGAGACTTTAAACTACTGTCATAACCTACATTTTTTAAGTGGGATGTTTGGGTTGCAGCTCTAAATTCAGGAATCAGATCATCTGTTCTCGAGAGGTTTTTATATCAAACTACATGAGACCTTTATTAACTTACACAAGTTAAATATATACACATGGCTGCAAATTATTACAATCATAACTTTTAACAAACTCCCAAACTAATCTCCATTAAGGCAACAGCTACTCAGACTTAACCAGACACCAGACAAAGCATTTTCACCGGACGAATTCAGGATGAACTTCCTTTCACTTTGGTTCCTGTGGTGACACAGCGGCAGCTTACAGGCTTTGATCTTACATTGACCCCTGCCCCACACACACACACACACACACACACACACACACACACACACACACACACACACACACACACAACTGCTATCTTGTTATACCCAGCACATCTCGTTGAGTGTAAATTCTCATTGTGTCGCCAGCCCCTTTGACCCCCCACCTCTTCTAACAATAAAACCCCCCTTTCACAGTACCAGCTTTATCCGTGATATAAACCTACCGCTTGGTCTCTGCTAGCTGGGTGCAAGATTTCACTCCCCCTTCTTGGGATGCTCTATGCAACAAGATGCAAATGCGCATTATCTCTCTTACATCTCAAAACCAGAACATGTCAAAGCACCCAGACCAGCTGGCTTCAATCCAGTTAAGACACACCCACAGACTTAATCTCTATTTAAAAAGAAATAACTTTGGATAATGTTACATACATTGATGGCTTCATGATAAGTAGTTTGAAGTAGGTTATAGTTGTATTTGTTTGTGTACCAGGGACAAGATACGGCGTTAAGAAAGGTGAAACTGGAGTTTGATTTCGGTTCAGGGTTTTATTTTTGAGATGGGGCTGGAATTCTCCAGGCCCTGTTTCATACCTGCGTTTTTAATACAAGCAAGGAGAAGGAGTAGGGGCCAATTGGCCCCTCGAACTCTGCTACCCCCACCCCTTCAATAAGACCGTGACTGACCTGATTGGAACCTCAACCCCACACTCCCTGCCCATTCCCCCCTTCTATAACCTTTCACCCCCCACCTTGTGAATCATGAATCTATCTCGCTCGGCCTTAAAAATATTCACAGACTCTGCCCCCACCTCCTTGTGAGGGAGAGAGTTCCAAACACTCACCAACACCCCCCCCCACCTCGGAGAGGAAGCATTTCTCCTGGTCTCTGTCCTAAATGGACGCCCCCTTATTTATAAACAGTGACCCCCCCACCACCCTCGTTCTAGATTCTCCCACAAGAGGAAACATACTTTCCATGTCCCACCCTGTCCGAGACCCCCTCAGGGTCTTAAAGGTTTCAATCGAGTCGCCCCTCACTCTCCTAAACTCCAGCGGACACGAGCCTCACCTGTCCGACCTTCCCTCATCAGACAACCCGCCCGTTCCCGGTGTTAGTCTGGTAAACCTTCTCTGAACTGCTCCCCACACATTGACATCCTTCCCTTAAATAAGGAGACCAACTCTGTACACAACACTCCAGATGTGGCCTCATCACTGCCCTGTACAACTGAAGCATCACCTCCCTAACTTTTATATTCAACTCCCCCTCACAATAAATGATAACTTTCTATTAGCTTTCATAATGACCTCCTGTATCTCCACACCGGGTTTCTGTGATTCATGCACTAGGACACCCAGATCCCTCTGTGTCTCAGAGCTCTGCAATCTCTCACCATTTAGATAATACACTTCACACTAACCTTCTGTGATTCATGCACTAGGACACCCAGATCCCTCTGTACCTCAGAGCTCTGCAATCTCTCACCATTTAGATAATACACTTCATACTAACCTTCTGTGATTCATGCACTAGGACACCCAGATCCCTCTGTACCTCAGAGCTCTGCAATCTCTCACCATTTAGATAATACACTTCATACTAACCTTCTGTGATTCATGCACTAGGACACCCAGATCCCTCTGCGTCTCAGAGCTCTGCAATCTCTCACCATTTAGATAATACACTTCATACTAACCTTCTGTGATTCATGCACTAGGACACCCAGATCCCTCTGTGTCTCAGAGCTCTGCAATCTCTCACCATTTAGATAATACACTTCATACTAACCTTCTGTGATTCATGCACTAGGACATCCAGATCCCTCTGTGTCTCAGAGCTCTGCAACCTCTCACCATTTAGATAATACACTTCATACTAACCTTCTGTGATTCATGCACTAGGACACCCAGATCCCTCTGTGTCTCAGAGCTCTGCAATCTCTCACCATTTAGATAATACACTTCACACTAACCTTCTGTGATTCATGCACTAGGACACCCAGATCCCTCTGCGTCTCAGAGCTCTGCAATCTCTCACCATTTCGCTAATACGGTTCTTTTGTATTTGTCCTGCCGATGAGGTTTTACGACGCGCAAAGCGAATTGACAGGTCACCAAGGGGTTAGTAGTTAAGGAAAGTTTAAAAAAAAAAAACCAGGAAAAGCTGTGCTGATGCCTTGCACCAGGGGCTCAGGGAGAGAGAGGTCCACAGAAATAAGTGGTTGTCTCCCCCTGACGTTGGCTTGCTTGCGACGCCTCCTGTTGAGGGAAAGCCAAAAAGCATCAAATCTGTCCCCTTCGTTTCAAAGCGACAAGAAAGTAAGTTTTTAGTTTCAGTTGGTACGGGTACACTAACAAGAGTGGAAACAGAAAAATGTCAAAGACTCTCTCTCTCTCTCTCTCTCTCTCGTTGGAAATAATGCCAGATTGTATCACGCATCGCTCAATAGAGAAAGCAAGAGTGAATCTAGAGGGAGTTTGATGGATAATCTCAAGAGAGGCACCCACTGGGGAAGGGCTTCCAGTGAATGGTGAATGTTCGGAAGTTGACTGGCAAATAAACTGCTTTGCAACTGAGGCATCTCTGACATTGATATGGGGATACTAGCACATCTCCACTGGGACGAGGGAAGTAGTGGGACAAAAAAGGCTGTCGAGATTTTGAATCATTTTATTCGCTCTGTGTCCCTGTTGAAACCCTTCCAACCCGTTTGTGGCCCGGCGTGAGACAGCCAATGTTTCTTGCTGAAGAGATATTTCACCTTCCTGTTCGAATACTCAGCAGCAGACTCCTGTGAATCTGTTCAGTGAGTGCCCTCGGCGATTCGAAACCAAGAGCTCACAGTCTGTCAAGGCAGCTTCCATTCAGAGAACCGACATGCCCAACGCTGACATCAGCAGCGATCGGAACACCAGCTGATCCAATCGTGGCTCACAGTACAATCGCGCAATGACACTGCCAAGCGATAGGTGTGGTGTCATCTCTCCAGCTCTCCAGGTGAACACAGAACTCAATCTTTTCCCCAACCTCGCCAATATCAGTTCCTTCCAATCAATTACATTTCTAATATGTCACAGGTCTGATAGGAGAGCACAGATCAAGATGTTTAGCCCTGTTTGCCATCTACGGTTCCTGTAGGAGCTGATGGGAAATGACAGCAGTTTCACTCTTCACTTCAAACTTCCAAAAACTGCAGTTGTCTACATTTGTACTTCAAATGCAGGTACAGCACAGGGTTCGATACAGAGTAAAGCTCCCTCTACACTGCCCCATCAAACACTCCCAGGACAGGTACAGCACAGGGTTCAATACAGACTAAAGCTCCCTCTACACTGTCCCCATCAAACACTCCCAAGACAGGTACAGCACGGGGTTAGATACAGAGTAAAGCTCCCTCTACACTGTCCCCAGCAAACACTCCCAGGACAGGTACAGCACAGGGTTATATACAGAGTAAAGCTCCCTCTACACTGTCCCCATCAAACACTCCCAGGACAGGTACAGCACGGGGTTAGATACAGAGTAAAGCTCCCTCTACACCGTCCCCATCAAACACTCCCAGGACAGTTACAGCGCGTGGCTAGATACAGAGTAAAGCTCCCTTTACACTGTCCCCATCAAACACTCCCAGGACAGTTACAGCAAGGAGTTAGATACAGAGTAAAGCTCCCTCTACACTGTCTCCATCAAACACTCCGAGGACAGGTACAGCACGAGGTTAGATACAGAGTAAATCTCCCTCTACACTGTCCCCATCAAACACTCCCAGGACAGGTACAGCATGGGGTTAGATACAGAGTAAAGCTCCCTTTACACTGTCCCCATCACACACACCCAGGGCAGGCACAGCACGGGCTAAGATAGACCAAAGCTCCATCTACACGGACCCCATCCAACACACCCAGGACAAGTACAGCACGGGGTTAGATACAGAGTAAAGCTCCCTCTACACTGTCCCCGTCCAACACATCCAGGACAGGTACAGAACGGGGATAGATACAGAGCCAAGCTCCATATATGCTGTCCCCATCAAATATTCCAAGGACAGGTACAGCACGGGGTTAGATACAAAGTAAAGCACCCTCAACACCGTCCCCATCAAACACTCCCAGGGCAGGTACAGCACGGGGTTAGATACAGAATAAATCTCCCTCAACACCGTCCCCATCAAACACTCCCAGGACAGGTACAGCACGGGGTTAGATACAGAGTAAAGCTCCCTCTGCACAGTCCCCATCAAACACTCCCAGGAGAGGTACAGCACGGGGTTACATGCAGAGTAAAGCTCCATTTACACCGTCCCCATCAAACACTCCCAGACAGGTTTAACACGCGTTTAGATACAGAGTAAATCTCCCTCCACACTGTCCCCATCAAACACTCCCAGGACAGGTACAGCACAGGGTTAGATACAGAGTAAAACTCCATCTACATCGTCCCCATGAAACAATCCCAAGACAGGTACAGCACGGAGTTAGATACAGAGCAAAGCTCCCTCTACACTGTCCCCATCAAACACTCCCAGCACATGTATAGCACGAGGTTAGATACAGAGTAAAGCTCCTTCTACACTATCCCCATCAAACACTACCAGGACACATACAGCACGGGGTTAGATACAGAGGAAAGCTCCCTCTACACTGTCCCCATCAAACACTCCCAGGACAGGTACAGCACGGGGTAAGATACAGAGGAAAGCTCCCTCGACACCGTCTGAATCAAATACTCCCAGGACAGATACAGCACCGAGTTTGATACAGAGTAAAGCTCCCTCTACACCGTCCAAATCAAATACTCACAGGACAGGGGCAGCACAGGGTGAGATACAGAGTAAATCTCCCTCTACACTGTCCCCATCAAACACTCCCAGGACAGGTACAGCACGGGGTTAGATACAGATGAAAACTCCTTCTACACTGTCACCAGCAAACACTCCCAGGACAGGTACAGCACGGGGTTAGATAGAGAGTAAAGCTCCCTCTACACTGTCACCAGCAAACACTCCCAGGACAGGTACAGCACGGGGTTAGATCCAGAGTAAAGCTCCCTCTACACTGTCACCAGCAAACACTCCCAGGACAGGTACAGCACGGGGTTAGATACAGAGTAAATCTCCCTCTTCACTATCCCCATCAAACACTCCCAGGACAGGTACAGCACGGGGTTAGATACAGAGTAAAGCTCCCTCTACACTGTCCCCATCAAACACTCCCAGGACAGGTACAGCACGGGGTTTGATTCAGAGGAAAGCTCCCTCTACACCATCCGAATCAAATGCTCCCAGAACAGGTACAGCACCGGGTTAGATACAGAGTAAATCTCCCTCTACACCGTCCCCATCAAACACTCCCAGGACAGGTACAGCACGGGGTTAGATACAGAGTAAAGCTCCCTCTACACTGTCCCCATCAAACACTCCCAGGACAGGTACAGCATGAAGTTAGATACAGAGTAAAGCTCCCTCTACACTGACCCCATCAAACACTCCCAAGGCAGGTAAAGCACGGGGTTAGATACAGAGTAAATCTCCCTCTACACCGTCACCATCAAACACTCCCAGGACAGGTACAGCACGGGGTTAGATACAGAGTAAATCTCCCTCTACACCGTCACCATCAAACACTCCCAGGACAGGTACAGCACGGGGTTAGATACAGAGAAAATCTCCCTCGACACTGTCTCCATCAAACACTCCCAGGACAGGAACAGCACGGGGTTAGATACAGAGCAAATCTCCCTCTACACTGTCCCCATCAAACACCCCCAGCACAGGTATAGCACGAGGTTAGATGCAGAGTAAAGCTCCTTCTACACAATCCCCATCAAACACTACCAGGACACATACAGCACGGGGTTAGATACAGAGGAAAGCTCCCTCGATACCATCTGAATCGAATACTCCCAGGACAGATACAGCACGGGGTTAGATACAGAGTAAAGCTACCTCTACATTGTCCCCATCAAACACTCCCAGGACAGGTAAAGCACGGGGTTAGATACAGAGTAAAGCTCCCTCTACACTGTACCCAGCAAACACTCCCAGGGCAGGTACAGCACCTGGTTAGATACAGAGCAAAACTCCCTCTACGCTGTCCCCTTCAAATACTCCCAGGACAGCTACAGCATAGGGTTAGATAGAGAGTAAAGCTCCCTCTACACTGTCCCCCTCAAATACTCCCAGGACAGGTACAGCACGGGGTTGGTACAGAGCAAAGCTCCCTCTACACGGTCACCATTAACCACTCCCACGACAGGTACAGCACGGGGTTAGATACAGAGTAAAACTCCCTCTACACTGTCCAAAACAAACACTCCCAGGACAGGTACAGCACGGGGTTAGATACAGAGTAAAGCTCCCTCTACACTGTCGCCAACAAACACTGCCAGGATAAGTACAGCACGAGGTTAGATACAGAGTAAATCACCCTCTACACTGTCCACAAAAAATACTCCCAGGACACATAGAGCGCGGGGTTAGAGACAGAGTAAAGCTCCCTCTACACTGTCCCCATCAAACACTCACAGGACAGGTACAGCACCGGGTTAGAAACAGAGTAAAGCTCCCTTGACACTGTCCCCATCAAACACTCCCAGGACAGGTAGAGCATGGGGTTAGATACATAGTAAAGCTCCATCTGTACTCTCCCCATCAAACACTAACAGGACAGGTACAGCATGGGGTTAGATACAGAGTAAAGCTCCCTCTACACTGTCCCCATCAAACACTCCCAGGACAGGTACAGCACAGGGTAAGATACAGAGCAGAGCTCCCACTACACTGCCCCCATCCAACACACCCAGGACAGGTACAGCACGGGGTTAGATACAGAGTATAGCTCCATCTGCACTGTCCCCATTAAACATTCGCAGGACAGGTACAGCAAGGGTATAGGTACAGAGTAAATCACCCTCTACACTGTTCACAACAAACACTCCCAGGACAGGTACCACACGGGGTTAGGTACAGAGTAAAGCTCCAACTGCACTCTGCCCAACAAACACTCCCAGGACAGGTACAGCACGGGGTAAGATACAGAGTAAAACTCCCTCTACACCGTCCCCGTCAAACACTCCCAGGACAGGTACAGCACAGGGTTAGATACAGAGTAAAGCGCCCTCTACACCGTCCAAATCAAATACTCCCAGGACAGGGGCAGCACAGGTATAGATAATGAGTAAAGCTCCCTCTACACTGTACCCCGCAAACACACCCAGGGCAGGTACAGCACCTGGTTAGATACAGAGTAATGCTCCCTCTAAACTGTCCCCATTAAACACTCCCAGGACAGGTACAGCACAGGGTTAGATACAGAGTAAAGCTCCCTCTACACTGTCCCCATCAAACACTCGCAGGACAGGTACAGCACGGGGTAAGATACAGAGTAAAGCTCCCTCAACCCTGTCCCCATCAAACACTCCCAGGACAGATACAGCACGGGGTTAGATACAGAGTAAATCACCCTCCACACTGTCCCCAACAAACACTCCCAGGACAGGTACAGCACGGGATTAGATACAGAGTAAAGCTCCCTCTACACTGTCCCAATCAACCACTCCCAGCACATGTATAGCACGAGGTTAGATACAGAGTAAAGCTCCTTCTACACTATCCCCATCAAACACTACCAGGACACATACAGCACGGAGTTAGATACAGAGTAAAGCTCCCTCTACACTGTCCCCATCAAACTCTCCCAGGACAGGTACAGCATGGTGTTAGATACAGAGGAAAGCTCCCTCTACACTGTCCCCATCAAACACTCCCAGGACAGGTACAGCACGGGGTTAGATACAGAGCAGAGCTCCCACTATACTGTCCCCATCCAACACACCCAGGACAGGTACAGCACGAGGTTAGATACAGAGCCAAACACCCTAGACGCTGTCCCCATCAAACACTCCCAGGACAGGTACAGCACGGGGTTAGATACAGAGTAAACCTCCCTCTACACTGTCCCCATCAAACACTCCCAGTACAGGTACAGCACGGGGTTAGATACAGAGTAAAGCTCCATCAACACTGTCCCCATCAAACACTCCCAGGACAGATACAGCACAGGGTTAGATACAGAGTAAAGCTTCCTCTACACTGTCCCCACCAAACACTCCCAGGACAGGTACAGCACGGGGTTAGATACAGAGTAAAGCTCCATCTGCACTGTCCCCATTAAACATTCACAGGACATGTACAGCACGGGTATAGGTACAGAGTAAAGCTCCCTCTACACTGCCCCATCAAACACTCCCAGGACAGGTACAGCACGGGGTTAGATACAGAGTAAAACTCCCTCTACACTGTCCCCATCAAACACACCGAGGACAGGTACAGCACGGGGTAAGATACAGAGTAAAGCTCCATCTGCACTCTCCCCAACAAACACTCCCAGGGCAGGTACAGCACCTGGTTAGATATAGAGTAAAGCTCCCTCCACACCGTCCAAATCAAATACTCCCAGGACAGGGAAGCACAGGGTTAGATACAGAGTAAATCTCCCTCTACATCGTCCCCATGAAACAATCCCCGGACAGGTACAGCACGGAGTTAGATACAGAGTAAAGCTCCCTCTACACTGTCCCAATCAACCACTCCCAGCACATGTATAGCACGAGGTTAGATACAGAGTAAAGCTCCTTCTACACTATCCCCATCAAACACTACCAGGGCACATACAGCACGGGGTTAGATACAGAGGAAAGTTCCCCCTACACCGTCCGAATCAAATACTCCCAGGACGTGTACAGCACGGGGTTAGATACAGAGGAAAGCTCCCTCTACACCGTCCGAATCAAATACTCATAGGACAGGGGCAGCACAGGGTTAGATACAGAGTAAATCTCCCTCTACACTGTCCCCATCAAACACCCCCAGGACATGTACAGCACGGGGTTAGATACAGAGTAAAGCTACCTCAACTCTGTCCCCTTCAAATACTCCAAGGACAGCTACAGCATAGGGTTAGATACAGAATAAAGCTCTCTCTACACTGTCCCCATCAAACACTCCCAGGACAGGTACAGCACAGTGTTAGATAGAGAGTAAAACTCCCTCTACACTGTCCACAACAAACACTCCCAAGACAGGTACAGCACGGGGTTAGATAGAGAGTAAAACTCCTTCCACACTGTCCAAAACAAACACTCCCAGGACAGGTACAGCACGGGGTTAGATACAGAGTAAAGCTCCCTCTACACTGTTCACAACAAACACTCCCAGGACAGGTACAGCACTGGGTCAGATACAGAGTAAAGCTCCCTCTACACTGTCCCCATCAAACACTCCCAGGACAGGTACAGCACGGGGTTAGATACAGAGTAAAACTCCCTCTACACTGTCCCCATCAAACACTTCCAGGACAGGTAGAGCATGGGGTTAGATACAGAGTGATGCTCCCTCTGCACTGCCCCATCAAACACTCAAAGGACAGATACAGCACGGGGTTAGATACAGAGTAAAGCTCCCTCTACACTGTTCACAACAAACACTCCCAGGACAGGTACAGCACGGGGTTAGATACAGAGTAAAACTCCCTCTACACTGTCCCCATCAAACACTTCCAGGACAGGTAGAGCATGGGGTTAGATACAGAGTGATGCTCCCTCTGCACTGCCCCATCAAACACTCGAAGGACAGATACAGCACGGGGTTAGATACATAGTAACGCTCCATCTATACTCTCCGCATCAAACACTAACAGGACAGGTACAGCATGGGTTTGATACAGGGTAAAGCTCCCACAACACCGTCCCCATCAAATACTCCCAGGACAGGTACAGCACGGGGTTAGATACAGAGTAAAGCTCCCACTACACTGTCCCCATCAAACACTCGCAGGACAGGTACAGCACGGGGTTAGATACAGAGCAGAGCTCCCACTACAGTGTCCCCATCCAACACACCCAGGACAGGTACAGCACGGGGTTAGATACAGAGTAAAGAACACTCTGCACTGTCCCCATCAAACACTCCCAGGACAGATACAGCACGGGGTTAGATACAGAGTAAAGCTCCCTCTACACTGTCCCCATCAAACACTCCCAGGACAGGTACAGCACGGGATTAGATACAGAGTAAAGCTCCCGCTACACAGCCCCCATCCAACACACCCAGGACAGGTACAGCATGGGGTTAGATACAGAGTATCGCTCCATCTACACCGTCCCCATTAAACTTTCCCTGGACAGGTACAGCACGGGTAGACACAGAGTAAAGCTCCCTCTACACTGTCCCCATCAAACACACCGTGGACAGGTACAACACGGGGTAAGATACAGAGTAAAGCTCCATCTGCACTCTCCCCATCAAACACTCCCAGGACAGGTACAGCACGGGGTTAGATACAGAGTAAAGCTCCCTCTACACTGTCCCCATCAAACACTCCCAGGACAGGTACAGCACGGGGTTAGATACAGAGTAAAACTCCCTCTACACTGTCCCCATCAAACACTTCCAGGACAGGTAGAGCATGGGGTTAGATACAGAGTGATGCTCCCTCTGCACTGCCCCATCAAACACTCAAAGGACAGATACAGCACGGGGTTAGATACATAGTAACGCTCCATCTATACTCTCCGCATCAAACACTAACAGGACAGGTACAGCATGGGTTTGATACAGGGTAAAGCTCCCACAACACCGTCCCCATCAAATACTCCCAGGACAGGTACAGCACGGGGTTAGATACAGAGCAGAGCTCCCACTACAGTGTCCCCATCCAACACACCCAGGACAGGTACAGCACGGGGTTAGATACAGAGTATCGCTCCATCTACACCGTCCCCATTAAACTTTCCCTGGACAGGTACAGCACGGGTAGACACAGAGTAAAGCTCCCTCTACACTGTCCCCATCAAACACACCGTGGACAGGTACAACACGGGGTAAGATACAGAGTAAAGCTCCATCTGCACTCTCCCCAACAAACACTCCCAGGGCAGGTACAGCACGGGGTTAGATACAGAATAAAGCTTCCTCAACACTGTCCCCACCAAACACTCCCAGGACAGGTACAGCACGGGGTTAGATACAGAGTAAAGCTCCATCTGCACTGTCCCCATTAAACATTCACAGGGCAGGTACAGCACCTGGTTAGATACAGAGTAAAGCTCCCTCTACACTGTCCCCATCAAACACACCGAGGACAGGTACAGCACGGGGTTAGATACAGAGTAAAGCTCCATCTGCACTCTCCCCATCAAACAGTACCAGGACAGGTACAGCACCTGGTTAGATACAGAGTAAAGCTCCCTCTACGCTAACCCCATCAAACACTCCCAGGACAGGTACAGCACGGGGTAAGATACAGAGTAAAGCTCCCTCTACACCGTCCAAATCAAATACTCCCAGGAAAGGGGCAGCACAGGGTTAGATACAGAGTAAATCTCCCTCAACACCGTCCCCATCAAATACGCCCAGGACAGATACAGCACGGGGTTAGATACAGAGCAGAGCACCCACTACACTGTCCCCATCAAACACTCCCAGGACAGGTACAGCACGGGGTTAGATACAGAGCAGCTCCCACTATACTGTCCCCATCCAACAAACCCAGGACAGGTACTGCACGGGGTTAGATACAGAGTAAAGCTCCAGCTACACTGCCCCCATCCAACACTCCCAGGACAGGTACAGCACGGGGTTAGATACAGAGTAAAGCTCCCTCTACACTGTCCCCATCAAACACTACCAGGACAGGTACAGCACGGGGTTAGATACAGAGTAAAACACCCGCTACACTGCCCCCATCCAACACACCCAGGACAGGTACAGCACGAGGTTAGATACAGAGCCAAGCACCCTAGACGCTGTCCCCATCAAACACTCCCAGGACAGGTACAGCACCGGGTTAGATACAGAGTAAACCTCCCTCTACACTGTCCCCATCAAACACTCATAGGACAGGTACAGCACGGGGTTAGATACAGAGTAAAGCTCCATCTACACTGTCCCCATCAAACACTCCCAGGACAGATACAGCACGGGGTTAGATACAGAGTTAAGCTTCCTCTACACTGTCCCCACCAAACACTCCCAGGACAGGTACAGCACGGGGTTAGATACAGAGTAAAGCTCCATCTGCACTGTCCCCATTAAACATTCACTGGACAGGTACAGCACGGGTATAGGTACAGAGTAAAGCTCCCTCTACACTGTCCCCATCAAACACTCCCAGGACAGGTACAGCACGGGGTAAGATACAGAGTAAAGCTCCCTCTACACTGTCCCCATCAAACACACCGAGGACAGGTACAGCACGGGGTAAGATACAGAGTAAAGCTCCATCTGCACTCTCCCCAATAAACATTCCCAGGGCAGGTACAGCACCTGGTTAGATACAGAGTAAAGCTCCCTCTACATCGTCCCCATCAAACACGCCCAGGACAGGTACAGCACCGGGTTAGATATAGAGTAAAGCTCCCTCCACACCGTCCAAATCAAATACTCCCAGGACAGGGAAGCACAGGGTTAGATACAGAGTAAATCTCCCTTTCCATCGTCCCCATGAAACAATCCCTGGACAGGTACAGCACGTGGTTAGATACAGAGTAAAGCTCCCTCTACACTGTCCCAATCAACCACTCCCAGCACATGTATAGCACGAGGTTAGATACAGAGTAAAGCTCCTTCTACACTATCCCCATCAAACACTACCAGGACACATACAGCACGGGGTTAGATACAGAGGAAAGTTCCCCCTACACCGTCCAAATCAAATACTCCCAGGACAGATACAGCACCGGGTTGGATACAGAGTAAAGCTCCCTCCACACCGTCCAAATCAAATACTCCCAGGACAGGTACAGCACGGGGTTAGATACAGAATAAATCTCCCTCTACACTGTCCCCATCAAACACTCCCAGGACAGGTACAACACGGGGTTAGATACAGAGTAAATCTCCCTCTACACTGTCCCCATCAAACACTCCGAGGACAGGAACATCACGGGGTTAGATACAGAGCAAATCTCCCTCTACACTGTCCCCATCAAACACTCATAGGACAGGTACAGCACGGGGTTAGATACAGAGTATAGCTCCCTCTACAACGTCCAAATCAAATATTCACAGGACAGGGGCAGCACGGGGTTAGATACAGAGTAAAGCTCCCTCTACACTGTCCCCATCAAACACTCCCAAGGCAGGTAAAGCACGGGGTTAGATACAGAGTAAAGCTCGCTCTACACTGTCCCCATCAAACACTCCCAGGACGTGTAAAGCACGGGGTTAGATACAGAGTAAAGCTCCCTCTACACTGTCCCCATCAAACACTCCCAGGACAGGTATAGCACGGGGTTAGATATAGACAAATGCTCCCTCTACACCGTCCCCAACAAACACTGCCAGGATAAGTACAGCACGGGGTTAGATACAGAGTAAAGCTCCCTCTACACTGTCACCATCAAACACACCCAGGACAGGTACAGCACGGGATTAGATACAGAGTAAAGCTTCCTCAACACTGTCCCCATCAAATACTCGCAGGAGAGGTACAGCATGGGGTTAGAGACACAGAAAAGCTCCCTCGACACAGTCCCCATCAAACACTCCCAGGACAGGAACAGCACGGGGTGAGATACAAAGTATAGATCCCTCCACACTCTCACCATCAAACACTTACAGGGCAGGTACAACGCGGTGTTAGATACAGAGTAAAGCTCCCTCAACAGGTCCCCATCAAACAATCCCAGGACAGGTACAGCACGGGGTTAGATACAGAGTACAGCTCCCTCCACACTCTCACCATCAAACACTTACAGGACAGGTGCAGCACGGTGTTAGATACAGAGTAAATCACCCTCTACACTGTCCCCAACAAACACTCACAGGACAGGTACAGCACGAGGTTAGATACAGAGTAAAGCTCTCTCTACACTGTCCCCATCAAACACTCCCAGGACACGTACAAAACGGGGTTAGATATGGAGTAAAGCTCCCTCTACACTGTCCCCATCAAACACTCCCAGGACACATAAAACACGGGGTTAGATACAGAGTAAAGCTCCCTCTACACTGTCCCCATCAAACACTCCCAGGACAGGTACAACGCGGTGTTAGATACAGAGTAAAGCTCCCTCAACACGTCCCCATCAAACACTCCCAGGACAGCTACAGCAAGGGGTTAGATACAGAGTAAGGCTCCCTCTACACTGTCCCCATCAAACACTCCCAGGACAGGTACAGCACGGGGTTAGATACAGAGTAAAGCTCCCACTACACTGTCCCCATCAAATACTCGCAGGACAGGTACAACACGGGGTTACATACAGAGAAAAGGTCCATCTACACTGTCCCCATCAAACACTCCCAGGAGTGGTACAGCACGGGGATAGATACAGAGTAAAGCTTCCTCTACATCGTCCCCATCAAACACTCCCAGGACAGTTACAGCACAGGGTTAGGTACAGAGTAAAGATCTCTCTTCACTGACCCCATCAAACACTCCCAGGACAGGTACGGGACGGGGATAGACACAGAGTAAAGCTCCCTCTACACTGCCCCATCAAACACTCCCAGGACAGGTACAGCACAGGGTTAGGTACAGAATAAAGCTCCAGCTACACTGTCCTCATCAAACACTCCCAGGACAGGTACAGCACGGGGTTAGATACAGAGTAAAGCTCGCTCTACACGTCCGCATCAAACTCTCCCAGGACAGGTACAGCACAGGGTTAGATACAGAGTAAAGCTCGCTCTACACGTCCGCATCAAACTCTCCCAGGACAGGTACAGCACGGGGTTAGATACAGAGTAAAGCTCCCTCTACACTGTCCTCATCAAACACTCCCAGGACAGGTACAGCACGAGGTTAGATACAGAGTAAAGCTCCCTCTACACTGTCCACATCCAACACTGCCAGGACAGGTACAGCACGGGGTTAGATACAGAGTAAAGCTCCCTCTACACAGTCCCCATCAAACACTCCCAGGACAAGTACAGCACGCGGTTAGATACAGAGTAAAGCTCCCTCTACACTGTCCTCATCAAACACTCCCAGGACAGGTACAGCACGGGGTTAGATACAGAGTAAAGCTCCCTCTACACTGTCCCCATCAAACACTCCCAGGACACATAAAACACGGGGTTAGATACAGAGTAAAGCTCCCTCTACACTGTCCCCATCAAACACTCCCAGGACAGGTACAACGCGGTGTTAGATACATAGTAAAGCTCCCTCAACACGTCCCCATCAAACACTCCCAGGACGGGTACAACGCGGTGTTAGATACAGAGTAAAGCTCCCTCAACACGTCCCCATCAAACACTCCCAGGACAGCTACAGCACAGGGTTAGGTACAGAGTAAAGATCTCTCTTCACTGACCCCATCAAACACTCCCAGGACAGGTACAGCAAGGGGTTAGATACAGAGTAAGGCTCCCTCTACACTGACCCCATCAAACACTCCCAGGACAGGTACAGCACGGGGTTAGATACAGAGTAAAGCTCCCACTACACTGTCCCCATCAAATACTCGCAGGACAGGTACAACACGGGGTTACATACAGAGAAAAGGTCCATCTACACTGTCCCCATCAAACACTCCCAGGACAGGTACAGCACGGGGATAGATACAGAGTAAAGCTTCCTCTACATCGTCCCCATCAAACACTCCCAGGACAGTTACAGCACAGGGTTAGGTACAGAGTAAAGATCTCTCTTCACTGACCCCATCAAACACTCCCAGGACAGGTACGGCACAGGGTTAGATACAGAGTAAAGCTCCCTCTACACTGCCCCATCAAACACTCCCAGGACAGGTACAGCACAGGGTTAGGTACAGAATAAAGCTCCAGCTACACTGTCCTCATCAAACACTCCCAGGACAGGTACAGCACGGGGTTAGATACAGAGTAAAGCTCGCTCTACACGTCCGCATCAAACTCTCCCAGGAAAGGTACAGCACAGGGTTAGATACAGAGTAAAGCTCGCTCTACACGTCCGCACCAAACTCTCCCAGGACAGGTACAGCACGGGGTTAGATACAGAGTAAAGCTCCCTCTACACTGTCCTCATCAAACACTCCCAGGACAGGTACAGCACAAGGTTAGATACAGAGTAAAGCTCCCTCTACACTGTCCCCATCCAACACTGCCAGGACAAGTACAGCACGCGGTTAGATACAGAGTAAAGATCCCTCTACACTGTCCCCATCAAACACTCCAAGGACAGGTACAGCATAGGGTTAGATACAGAGTAAAGCTCCCTCTACACTGTCCCCATCAAACACTCCCAGGACAGGAACAGCACGGGGTTAGATACAGAGTAAAGCTCTCTCTACACTGTCCCCATCAAACACTCCCAGGACAGGTACAGCACAGTGTTAGATAGAGAGTAAAACTCCCTCTACACTGTCCACAACAAACACTCCCAAGACAGGTACAGCACAGGGTTAGACAGAGAGTAAAACTCCTTGTACACTGTCCACAACAAACACTCCCAGGACAGGTACAGCACGGGGTTAGATACAGAGTAAAGCTCCCTCTACACTGTTCACAACAAACACTCCCAGGGCAGGTACAGCACGGGGTTAGATACAGAGCAAAGCTCCCTCTATACTGTCCCCATCAACAACACCCAGCACAGGTACAGCACGGGGTTAGATACAGAGTAAAGCTCTCTCTACACTGTCCCCATCAAACACTCCCAGGACAGGTACAGGACGGGGTTAGATACAGAGTAAAACTCCCTCTACACTGTCCCCATCAAACACTTCCAGGACAGGTAGAGCATGGGGTTAGATACAGAGTGATGCTCCTTCTGCACTGCCCCATCAAACACTCGAAGGACAGATACAGCACGGGGTTAGATACATAGTAAAGCTCCATCTATACTCTCCGCATCAAACACTAACAGGACAGGTACAGCATGGGTTTGATACAGAGTAAAGCTCCCACAACACCGTCCCCATCAAATACTCCCAGGACAGGTACAGCACGGGGTTAGATACAGAGCAGAGCTCCCACGACACTGTCCCCATCAAACACTCGCAGGACAGGTACAGCACGGGGTTAGATACAGAGCAGAGCTCCCACTACAGTGTCCCCATCCAACACACCCAGGACAGGTACAGCACGGGGTTAGATACAGAGTAAATCTCCCTCTAGACTGTCCCCATCAAACACTCCCAAGGCAGGTAAAGCACGGGGTTAGTTACAGAGTAAAGCTCGCTCTACACTGTCCCCATCAAACACTCCCAGGACGTGTACAGCACGGGGTTAGATACAGAGTAAAGCTCCCTCTACACTATCCCCATCAAACACTCCAAGGACAGGTACAGCACGGGGTTAGATACAGTGTAAAGCTCCCTCTACACTGTCCCCATCAAACACTCCCAGGACGTGTACAGCACGGGGTTAGATACAGAGTAAAGCTCCCTCTACACTGTCCACAACAAACACTCCCAGGACAGGTACAGCACGGGGTTAGATACAGAGTAAAGTTCCCTCTACACTATCCCCATCAAACACTCCCAGGACAGGTACAGCACGGGGTTAGATACAGAGTAAAGCTTCCTCTACACTGTCCCAATCAAACACTCCCAGGACGTGTACAGCACGGGGTAAGATACAGAGTAAAGCTCCCTCTACACTATCCCCATCAAACACTACCAGGATACAGACAGCACGAGGTTAGATACAGAGGAAAGCTCCCTCTACACTGTCCGAATCAAATACTCCCAGGACAGGTACAGCACGGGGTTAGATACAGAGTAAATCTCCCTCTACACTGTCCCCATCAAACACTCCCAGGGCCGGTAAAGCACGGAGTTAGATACAGAGTAAAGCTCCCTCTACACTGTCCCCATCAAACACTCCCAGGACATGTACAGCACGGTGTTAGATACAGAGTAAATCTCCCTCTACACTGTCCCAATCAACCACTCCCAGCACATGTATAGCACGAGGTTAGATACAGAGTAAAGCTCCTTCTACACTATCCCCATCAAACACTACCAGGACACATACAGCACGGAGTTAGATACAGAGTAAAGCTCCCTCTACACTGTCCCCATCAAACTCTCCCAGGACAGGTACAGCATGGTGTTAGATACAGAGGAAAGCTCCCTCTACACTGTCCCCATCAAACACTCCCAGGACAGGTACAACACAGGGTTAGATACAGAGCCAAGCTCCCTATACGCTGTCCCCATCAAATACTCCCAGGACAGGTACAGCACGGGGTCAGATACAGAGTATAGCTCCATCTGCACTGTCCCCATTAAACATTCGCAGGACAGGTACATCACGGGTATAGGTACAGAGTAACGCTCCCTCTACACTGTCCCCATCAAACACACCCATGACAGGTACAGCACGGGGTAATATACAGAGTAAAGCTCCCTCTACACTGTCCCCATCAAACACACCGAGGACAGGTACAGCACGGGGTAAGATACAGAGTAAAGCTCCATCTGCACTCTCCCCAACAAACACTCCCAGGGCAGGTACAGCAGCTGGTTTGATACAGAGTAAAGCTCCCTCTACACTGTCCCCATCAGACACGCCCAGGACAGGTACAGCACGGGGTTAGATACAGAGTAAAGCTCCCTCTACACTGTCCCCATCAAACACTCCCAGGACAGGTACAGCACGGGGTTAGATACAAAGTAAAGCTTCCTCCACACCGTCCAAATCAAATACTCCCAGGACAGGGACAGCACAGGGTTAGATACAGAGTAAATCTCCCTCTACATCGTCCCCATCAAACACTCCCAGGACAGGTACAGCACGTGGTTAGATACAGAGTAAAGCTCCCTCTATACTGTCCCAATCAACCACTCCCATCACATGTATAGCACGAGGTTAGATACAGAGCAAATCTCCCTCTACACTGTCCCCATCAAACACTCATAGGACAGGTACGGCACGGGGTTAGATACAGAGTAAATCTCCCGCTACACAGTCCCCATCAAACACTCCCAGGACAGATACAGCACGGGGTTAGATACAGAGTAAAGCTCCCTCTACACTGTCCCCATCAAACACTCCCAGGACAGGTACAGCACGGGGTTAGATACAGAGTAAAGCTCCCTCTACACCGTCCCCATCAAACACTACCAGGACACATACAGCACGGGGTTAGATACAGAGGAAAGCTCCCTCTACACCGTCCAAATCAAATACTCATAGGACAGGGGCAGCACCGGGTTAGATACAGAGTAAATCTCCCTCTACACTGTCCCCATCAAACACTCCCAGGACAGGTACAGCACGGGGTTAGATACAGAGTAAAGCTCCCTCTACACTGTCCCCATCAAACACTCCCAGGGCCGGTAAAGCACAGGGTTAGATACAGAGTAAAGCTCCCGCTACACTGTCCCCATCAAACACTCCCAGGACAGGTACAGCACGGAGTTAGATACAGAGTAAAGCTCCCTCTACACTGTCCCAATCAACCACTCCCAGCACATGTATAGCACGAGGTTAGATACAGAGTAAATCTCCCTCTACACTGTCCCAATCAACCACTCCCAGCACATGTATAGCACGAGGTTAGATACAGAGGAAAGCTCCCTCTACACTGTCCGAATCAAATACTCCCAGGACAGGTACAGCATGGTGTTAGATACAGAGGAAAGCTCCCTCTACACTGTCCCCATCAAACACTCCCAGGACAGGTACAACACAGGGTTAGATACAGAGCCAAGCTCCCTATACGCTGTCCCCATCAAATACTCCCAGGACAGGTACAGCACGGGGTCAGATACAGAGTATAGCTCCATCTGCACTGTCCCCATTAAACATTCGCAGGACAGGTACATCACGGGTATAGGTACAGAGTAAAGCTCCCTCTACACTGTCCCCATCAAACACACCCATGACAGGTACAGCACGGGGTAATATACAGAGTAAAGCTCCCTCTACACTGTCCCCATCAAACACACCGAGGACAGGTACAGCACGGGGTAAGATACAGAGTAAAGCTCCATCTGCACTCTCCCCAACAAACACTCCCAGGGCAGGTACAGCAGCTGGTTTGATACAGAGTAAAGCTCCCTCTACACTGTCCCCATCAGACACGCCCAGGACAGGTACAGCATGGGGTTAGATACAGAGTAAAGCTCCCTCTACACTGTCCCCATCAAACACTCCCAGGACAGGTACAGCACGGGGTTAGATACAAAGTAAAGCTTCCTCCACACCGTCCAAATCAAATACTCCCAGGACAGGGACAGCACAGGGTTAGATACAGAGTAAATCTCCCTCTACATCGTCCCCATCAAACACTCCCAGGACAGGTACAGCACGTGGTTAGATACAGAGTAAAGCTCCCTCTATACTGTCCCCATCAAACACACCCAGGACAGGTACAGCACGTGGTTAGATACAGAGTAAAGCTCCCTCTATACTGTCCCAATCAACCACTCCCATCACATGTATAGCACGAGGTTAGATACAGAGCAAATCTCCCTCTACACTGTCCCCATCAAACGCTCATAGGACAGGTACGGCACGGGGTTAGATACAGAGTAAATCCCCCGCTACACAGTCCCCATCAAACACTCCCAGGACAGGTACAGCACGGGGTTAGATACAGAGTAAAGCTCCCTCTACACCGTCCCCATCAAACACTACCAGGACACATACAGCACGGGGTTAGATACAGAGGAAAGCTCCCTCTACACCGTCCAAATCAAATACTCATAGGACAGGGGCAGCACCGGGTTAGATACAGAGTAAAGCTCCCTCTACACTGTCCCCATCAAACACTCCCAGGGCCGGTAATGCACGGGGTTAGATACAGAGTAAAGCTCCCGCTACACTGTCCCCATCAAACACTCCCAGGACATGTACAGCACGAGGTTAGATACAGAGTAAAGCTCCTTCTCTACACTGTCCCCATCAAACACTCCAAGGACAGGTACAGCACGGGGTTAGATACAGAGTAAAGCTACCTCTACGCTGTCCCCTTCAAATACTCCAAGGACAGCTACAGCATAGGGTTAGATACAGAGTAAAGCTCTCTCTACACTGTCCCCATCAAACATTCCCAGGACAGGTACAGCACAGTGTTAGATAGAGAGTAAAACTCCCTTTACACTGTCCACAACAAACACTCCCAAGACAGGTACAGCACGGGGTTAGATAGAGAGTAAAACTCCTTGTACACTGTCCAAAACAAACACTCCCAGGACAGGTACAGCACGGGGTTAGATACAGAGTAAAGCTCCCTCTACACTGTTCACAACAAACACTCCCAGGACAGTTACAGCACTGGGTTAGATACAGAGTAAAGCTCTCTCTACACTGTCCCCATCAAACACTCCCAGGACAGGTACAGGACGGGGTTAGATACAGAGTAAAACTCCCTCTACACTGTCCCCATCAAACACTTCCAGGACAGGTAGAGCATGGGGTTAGATACAGAGTGATGCTCCTTCTGCACTGCCCCATCAAACACTCGAAGGACAGATACAGCACGGGGTTAGATACATAGTAAAGCTCCATCTATACTCTCCGCATCAAACACTAACAGGACAGGTACAGCATGGGTTTGATACAGAGTAAAGCTCCCACAACACCGTCCCCATCAAATACTCCCAGGACAGGTACAGCACGGGGTTAGATACAGAGCAGAGCTCCCACGACACTGTCCCCATCAAACACTCGCAGGACAGGTACAGCACGGGGTTAGATACAGAGCAGAGCTCCCACTACAGTGTCCCCATCCAACACACCCAGGACAGGTACAGCACGGGGTTAGATACAGAGTAAATCTCCCTCTAGACTGTCCCCATCAAACACTCCCAAGGCAGGTAAAGCACGGGGTTAGTTACAGAGTAAAGCTCCCTCTACACTATCCCCATCAAACACTCCAAGGACAGGTACAGCACGGGGTTAGATACAGTGTAAAGCTCCCTCTACACTGTCCCCATCAAACACTCCCAGGACGTGTACAGCACGGGGTTAGATACAGAGTAAAGCTCCCTCTACACTGTCCACAACAAACACTCCCAGGACAGGTACAGCACGGGGTTAGATACAGAGTAAAGTTCCCTCTACACTATCCCCATCAAACACTCCCAGGACAGGTACAGCACGGGGTTAGATACAGAGTAAAGCTTCCTCTACACTGTCCCAATCAAACACTCCCAGGACGTGTACAGCACGGGGTAAGATACAGAGTAAAGCTCCCTCTACACTATCCCCATCAAACACTACCAGGATACAGACAGCACGAGGTTAGATACAGAGGAAAGCTCCCTCTACACTGTCCGAATCAAATACTCCCAGGACAGGTACAGCACGGGGTTAGATACAGAGTAAATCTCCCTCTACACTGTCCCCATCAAACACTCCCAGGGCCGGTAAAGCACGGAGTTAGATACAGAGTAAAGCTCCCTCTACACTGTCCCCATCAAACACTCCCAGGACATGTACAGCACGGTGTTAGATACAGAGTAAATCTCCCTCTACACTGTCCCAATCAACCACTCCCAGCACATGTATAGCACGAGGTTAGATACAGAGTAAAGCTCCTTCTACACTATCCCCATCAAACACTACCAGGACACATACAGCACGGAGTTAGATACAGAGTAAAGCTCCCTCTACACTGTTCACAACAAACACTCCCAGGGCAGGTACAGCACGGGGTTAGATACAGAGCAAAGCTCCCTCTATACTGTCCCCATCAACAACACCCAGCACAGGTACAGCACGGGGTTAGATACAGAGTAAAGCTCTCTCTACACTGTCCCCATCAAACACTCCCAGGACAGGTACAGGACGGGGTTAGATACAGAGTAAAACTCCCTCTACACTGTCCCCATCAAACACTTCCAGGACAGGTAGAGCATGGGGTTAGATACAGAGTGATGCTCCTTCTGCACTGCCCCATCAAACACTCGAAGGACAGATACAGCACGGGGTTAGATACATAGTAAAGCTCCATCTATACTCTCCGCATCAAACACTAACAGGACAGGTACAGCATGGGTTTGATACAGAGTAAAGCTCCCACAACACCGTCCCCATCAAATACTCCCAGGACAGGTACAGCACGGGGTTAGATACAGAGCAGAGCTCCCACGACACTGTCCCCATCAAACACTCGCAGGACAGGTACAGCACGGGGTTAGATACAGAGCAGAGCTCCCACTACAGTGTCCCCATCCAACACACCCAGGACAGGTACAGCACGGGGTTAGATACAGAGTAAATCTCCCTCTAGACTGTCCCCATCAAACACTCCCAAGGCAGGTAAAGCACGGGGTTAGTTACAGAGTAAAGCTCGCTCTACACTGTCCCCATCAAACACTCCCAGGACGTGTACAGCACGGGGTTAGATACAGAGTAAAGCTCCCTCTACACTATCCCCATCAAACACTCCAAGGACAGGTACAGCACGGGGTTAGATACAGTGTAAAGCTCCCTCTACACTGTCCCCATCAAACACTCCCAGGACGTGTACAGCACGGGGTTAGATACAGAGTAAAGCTCCCTCTACACTGTCCACAACAAACACTCCCAGGACAGGTACAGCACGGGGTTAGATACAGAGTAAAGTTCCCTCTACACTATCCCCATCAAACACTCCCAGGACAGGTACAGCACGGGGTTAGATACAGAGTAAAGCTTCCTCTACACTGTCCCAATCAAACACTCCCAGGACGTGTACAGCACGGGGTAAGATACAGAGTAAAGCTCCCTCTACACTATCCCCATCAAACACTACCAGGATACAGACAGCACGAGGTTAGATACAGAGGAAAGCTCCCTCTACACTGTCCGAATCAAATACTCCCAGGACAGGTACAGCACGGGGTTAGATACAGAGTAAATCTCCCTCTACACTGTCCCCATCAAACACTCCCAGGGCCGGTAAAGCACGGAGTTAGATACAGAGTAAAGCTCCCTCTACACTGTCCCCATCAAACACTCCCAGGACATGTACAGCACGGTGTTAGATACAGAGTAAATCTCCCTCTACACTGTCCCAATCAACCACTCCCAGCACATGTATAGCACGAGGTTAGATACAGAGTAAAGCTCCTTCTACACTATCCCCATCAAACACTACCAGGACACATACAGCACGGAGTTAGATACAGAGTAAAGCTCCCTCTACACTGTCCCCATCAAACTCTCCCAGGACAGGTACAGCATGGTGTTAGATACAGAGGAAAGCTCCCTCTACACTGTCCCCATCAAACACTCCCAGGACAGGTACAACACAGGGTTAGATACAGAGCCAAGCTCCCTATACGCTGTCCCCATCAAATACTCCCAGGACAGGTACAGCACGGGGTCAGATACAGAGTATAGCTCCATCTGCACTGTCCCCATTAAACATTCGCAGGACAGGTACATCACGGGTATAGGTACAGAGTAACGCTCCCTCTACACTGTCCCCATCAAACACACCCATGACAGGTACAGCACGGGGTAATATACAGAGTAAAGCTCCCTCTACACTGTCCCCATCAAACACACCGAGGACAGGTACAGCACGGGGTAAGATACAGAGTAAAGCTCCATCTGCACTCTCCCCAACAAACACTCCCAGGGCAGGTACAGCAGCTGGTTTGATACAGAGTAAAGCTCCCTCTACACTGTCCCCATCAAACACTCCCAGGACAGGTACAGCACGGGGTTAGATACAAAGTAAAGCTTCCTCCACACCGTCCAAATCAAATACTCCCAGGACAGGGACAGCACAGGGTTAGATACAGAGTAAATCTCCCTCTACATCGTCCCCATCAAACACTCCCAGGACAGGTACAGCACGTGGTTAGATACAGAGTAAAGCTCCCTCTATACTGTCCCAATCAACCACTCCCATCACATGTATAGCACGAGGTTAGATACAGAGCAAATCTCCCTCTACACTGTCCCCATCAAACACTCATAGGACAGGTACGGCACGGGGTTAGATACAGAGTAAATCTCCCGCTACACAGTCCCCATCAAACACTCCCAGGACAGATACAGCACGGGGTTAGATACAGAGTAAAGCTCCCTCTACACTGTCCCCATCAAACACTCCCAGGACAGGTACAGCACGGGGTTAGATACAGAGTAAAGCTCCCTCTACACCGTCCCCATCAAACACTACCAGGACACATACAGCACGGGGTTAGATACAGAGGAAAGCTCCCTCTACACCGTCCAAATCAAATACTCATAGGACAGGGGCAGCACCGGGTTAGATACAGAGTAAATCTCCCTCTACACTGTCCCCATCAAACACTCCCAGGGCCGGTAAAGCACAGGGTTAGATACAGAGTAAAGCTCCCGCTACACTGTCCCCATCAAACACTCCCAGGACAGGTACAGCACGGAGTTAGATACAGAGTAAAGCTCCCTCTACACTGTCCCAATCAACCACTCCCAGCACATGTATAGCACGAGGTTAGATACAGAGTAAATCTCCCTCTACACTGTCCCAATCAACCACTCCCAGCACATGTATAGCACGAGGTTAGATACAGAGGAAAGCTCCCTCTACACTGTCCGAATCAAATACTCCCAGGACAGGTACAGCATGGTGTTAGATACAGAGGAAAGCTCCCTCTACACTGTCCCCATCAAACACTCCCAGGACAGGTACAGCACGGGGTTAGATACAGAGTAAAGCTCCCGCTACACTGTCCCCATCAAACACTCCCAGGACATGTACAGCACGAGGTTAGATACAGAGTAAAGCTCCTTCTCTACACTGTCCCCATCAAACACTCCAAGGACAGGTACAGCACGGGGTTAGATACAGAGTAAAGCTACCTCTACGCTGTCCCCTTCAAATACTCCAAGGACAGCTACAGCATAGGGTTAGATACAGAGTAAAGCTCTCTCTACACTGTCCCCATCAAACACTCCCAGGACAGGTACAGCACAGTGTTAGATAGAGAGTAAAACTCCCTTTACACTGTCCACAACAAACACTCCCAAGACAGGTACAGCACGGGGTTAGATAGAGAGTAAAACTCCTTGTACACTGTCCAAAACAAACACTCCCAGGACAGGTACAGCACGGGGTTAGATACAGAGTAAAGCTCCCTCTACACTGTTCACAACAAACACTCCCAGGACAGTTACAGCACTGGGTTAGATACAGAGTAAAGCTCTCTCTACACTGTCCCCATCAAACACTCCCAGGACAGGTACAGGACGGGGTTAGATACAGAGTAAAACTCCCTCTACACTGTCCCCATCAAACACTTCCAGGACAGGTAGAGCATGGGGTTAGATACAGAGTGATGCTCCTTCTGCACTGCCCCATCAAACACTCGAAGGACAGATACAGCACGGGGTTAGATACATAGTAAAGCTCCATCTATACTCTCCGCATCAAACACTAACAGGACAGGTACAGCATGGGTTTGATACAGAGTAAAGCTCCCACAACACCGTCCCCATCAAATACTCCCAGGACAGGTACAGCACGGGGTTAGATACAGAGCAGAGCTCCCACGACACTGTCCCCATCAAACACTCGCAGGACAGGTACAGCACGGGGTTAGATACAGAGCAGAGCTCCCACTACAGTGTCCCCATCCAACACACCCAGGACAGGTACAGCACGGGGTTAGATACAGAGTAAATCTCCATCTAGACTGTCCCCATCAAACACTCCCAAGGCAGGTAAAGCACGGGGTTAGATACAGAGTAAAGCTCGCTCTACACTGTCCCCATCAAACACTCCCAGGACGTGTACAGCACGGGGTTAGATACAGAGTAAAGCTCCCTCTACACTATCCCCATCAAACACTCCAAGGACAGGTACAGCACGGGGTTAGATACAGTGTAAAGCTCCCTCTACACTGTCCCCATCAAACACTCCCAGGACGTGTACAGCACGGGGTTAGATACAGAGTAAAGCTCCCTCTACACTGTCCACAACAAACACTCCCAGGACAGGTACAGCACGGGGTTAGATACAGAGTAAAGCTCCCTCTACACTATCCCCATCAAACACTCCCAGGACAGGTACAGCACGGGGTTAGATACAGAGTAAAGCTTCCTCTACACTGTCCCAATCAAACACTCCCAGGACGTGTACAGCACGGGGTTAGATACAGAGTAAAGCTCCCTCTACACCGTCCCCATCAAACACTACCAGGACACATACAGCACGGGGTTAGATACAGAGGAAAGCTCCCTCTACACCGTCCAAATCAAATACTCATAGGACAGGGGCAGCACCGGGTTAGATACAGAGTAAAGCTCCCTCTACACTGTCCCCATCAAACACTCCCAGGACATGTACAGCACGAGGTTAGATACAGAGTAAAGCTCCTTCTCTACACTGTCCCCTTCAAATACTCCAAGGACAGCTACAGCATAGGGTTAGATACAGAGTAAAGCTCTCTCTACACTGTCCCCATCAAACACTCCCAGGACAGGTACAGCACAGTGTTAGATAGAGAGTAAAACTCCCTTTACACTGTCCCCATCAAACACTCCCAGGGCCGGTAAAGCACAGGGTTAGATACAGAGTAAAGCTCCCGCTACACTGTCCCCATCAAACACTCCCAGGATAGGTACAGCACGGAGTTAGATACAGAGTAAAGCTCCCGCTACACTGTCCCCATCAAACACTCCCAGGACAGGTACAGCACGGGGTTAGATACAGAGTAAAGCTCCCTCTACACTGTCCCCATCAAACACTCCCAGGACAGGTACAGCACGGAGTTAGATACAGAGTAAAGCTCCCGCTACACTGTCCCCATCAAACACTCCCAGGACAGGTACAGCACGGAGTTAGATACAGAGTAAAGCTCCCTCTACACTGTCCCCATCAAACACTCCCAGGACATGTACAGCACGGTGTTAGATACAGAGTAAATCTCCCTCTACACTGTCCCAATCAACCACTCCCAGCACATGTATAGCACGAGGTTAGATACAGAGTAAAGCTCCTTCTACACTATCCCCATCAAACACTACCAGGACACATACAGCACGGAGTTAGATACAGAGTAAAGCTCCCTCTACACTGTCCCCATCAAACTCTCCCAGGACAGGTACAGCATGGTGTTAGATACAGAGGAAAGCTCCCTCTACACTGTCCCCATCAAACACTCCCAGGACAGGTACAACACAGGGTTAGATACAGAGCCAAGCTCCCTATACGCTGTCCCCATCAAATACTCCCAGGACAGGTACAGCACGGGGTCAGATACAGAGTATAGCTCCATCTGAACTGTCCCCATTAAACATTCGCAGGACAGGTACATCACGGGTATAGGTACAGAGTAAAGCTCCCTCTACACTGTCCCCATCAAACACACCCATGACAGGTACAGCACGGGGTAATATACAGAGTAAAGCTCCCTCTACACTGTCCCCATCAAACACACCGAGGACAGGTACAGCACGGGGTAAGATACAGAGTAAAGCTCCATCTGCACTCTCCCCAACAAACACTCCCAGGGCAGGTACAGCAGCTGGTTTGATACAGAGTAAAGCTCCCTCTACACTGTCCCCATCAGACACGCCCAGGACAGGTACAGCACGGGGTTAGATACAGAGTAAAGCTCCCTCTACACTGTCCCCATCAAACACTCCCAGGACAGGTACAGCACGGGGTTAGATACAAAGTAAAGCTTCCTCCACACCGTCCAAATCAAATACTCCCAGGACAGGGACAGCACAGGGTTAGATACAGAGTAAATCTCCCTCTACATCGTCCCCATCAAACACTCCCAGGACAGGTACAGCACGTGGTTAGATACAGAGTAAAGCTCCCTCTATACTGTCCCAATCAACCACTCCCAGCAGATGTATAGCACGAGGTTAGATACAGAGCAAATCTCCCTCTACACTGTCCCCATCAAACACTCATAGGACAGGTACGGCACGGGGTTAGATACAGAGTAAATCTCCCGCTACACAGTCCCCATCAAACACTCCCAGGACAGGTACAGCACGGGGTTAGATACAGAGTAAAGCTCCCTCTACACTGTCCCCATCAAACACTCCCAAGGCAGGTAAAGCACGGTATTAGATACAGAGTAAAGCTCCCTCTAAACGATCCCCATCAAACACTCCCAGGACAGGTACAGCACGGGGTTAGATACAGAGTAAAGTTCCCTCTACACCGTCCCCATCAAACACTACCAGGACACATACAGCACGGGGTTAGATACAGAGGAAAGCTCCCTCTACACCGTCCAAATCAAATACTCATAGGACAGGGGCAGCACCGGGTTAGATACAGAGTAAAGCTCCCTCTACACTGTCCCCATCAAACACTCCCAGGGCCGGTAATGCACGGGGTTAGATACAGAGTAAAGCTCCCGCTACACTGTCCCCGTCAAACACTCCCAGGACATGTACAGCACGAGGTTAGATACAGAGTAAAGCTCCTTCTCTACACTGTCCCCATCAAACACTCCAAGGACAGGTACAGCACGGGGTTAGATACAGAGTAAAGCTACCTCTACGCTGTCCCCTTCAAATACTCCAAGGACAGCTACAGCATAGGGTTAGATACAGAGTAAAGCTCTCTCTACACTGTCCGCATCAAACACTCCCAGGACAGGTACAGCACAGTGTTAGATAGAGAGTAAAACTCCCTTTACACTGTCCACAGCAAACACTCCCAAGACAGGTACAGCACGGGGTTAGACAGAGAGTAAAACTCCTTGTACACTGTCCAAAACAAACACTCCCAGGACAGGTACAGCACGGGGTTAGATACAGAGTAAAGCTCCCTCTACACTGTTCACAACAAACACTCCCAGGACAGTTACAGCACTGGGTCAGATACAGAGCAAAGCTCCCTCTATACTGTCCCCATCAACAACACCCAGCACAGGTACAGCACGGGGTTAGATACAGAGTAAAGCTCTCTCTACACTGTCCCCATCAAACACTCCCAGGACAGGTACAGGACGGGGTTAGATACAGAGTAAAACTCCCTCTACACTGTCCCCATCAAACACTTCCAGGACAGGTAGAGCATGGGGTTAGATACAGAGTGATGCTCCTTCTGCACTGCCCCATCAAACACTCGAAGGACAGATACAGCACGGGGTTAGATACATAGTAAAGCTCCATCTATACTCTCCGCATCAAACACTAACAGGACAGGTACAGCATGGGTTTGATACAGAGTAAAGCTCCCACAACACCGTCCCCATCAAATACTCCCAGGACAGGTACAGCACGGGGTTAGATACAGAGCAGAGCTCCCACGACACTGTCCCCATCAAACACTCGCAGGACAGGTACAGCACGGGGTTAGATACAGAGCAGAGCTCCCACTACAGTGTCCCCATCCAACACACCCAGCACAGGTACAGCACGGGGTTAGATACAGAGTAAATCTCCCTCTAGACTGTCCCCATCAAACACTCCCAAGGCAGGTAAAGCACGGGGTTAGATACAGAGTAAAGCTCGCTCTACGCTGTCCCCATCAAACACTCCCAGGACGTGTACAGCACGGGGTTAGATACAGAGTAAAGCTCCCTCTACACTATCCCCATCAAACACTCCAAGGACAGGTACAGCACGGGGTTAGATACAGTGTAAAGCTCCCTCTATACTATCCCCATCAAACACTCCCAGGACAGGTACAGCACGGGGTTAGATACAGAGTAAATCTCCCTCTACACTGACCCCATCAAACACTTCCAGGACAGGTAGAGCATGGGGTTAGATACAGAGTGATGCTCCCTCTGCACTGCCCCATCAAACACTCGAAGGACAGATACAGCACGGGGTTAGATACAGAGTAAAGCTCCCTATACACTGTCCCCACCAAACACTCCCAGGACAGGTACAGCACGGGGTTAGATACAGAGTAAAGCTCCCACAACACCGTCCCCATCAAATACTCCCAGGACAGGTACAGCACGGGGTTAGATACAGAGCAGAGCTCCCACTACACTGTCCCCATCAAACACTCGCAGGACAGGTACAGCACGGGGTTAGATACAGAGCAGAGCTCCCACTACACTGTCCCCATCAAACACTCGCAGGACAGGTACAGCACGGGGTTAGATACAGAGTAAAGCTCCCACTACACTGTCCCCATCAAACACTCCCAGGACAGGTACAGCACGGGGTTAGATACAGAGTAAAGCTCCCTCTACACTGTCCCCATCCAACACACCCAGGACAGGTACAGCACGGGATTAGATACAGAGTAAAGCTCCCTCTACACAGCCCCCATCCAACACACCCAGGACAGGTACAGCATGGGGTTAGATACAGAGTATCGCTCCATCTACACCGTCCCCTTTAAACTTTCCCTGGACAGGTACAGCACGGGTAGACACAGAGTAAAGCTCCCTCTACACTGTCCCCATCAAACACACCGTGGACAGGTACAACACGGGGTAAGATACAGAGTGAAGCTCCATCTGCACTCTCCCCATCAAACACTACCAGGACAGGTACAGCACCTGGTTAGATACAGAGTAAAGCTCCCTCTACGCTAACCCCATCAAACACTCCCAGGACAGGTACAGCACGGGCTAAGATACAGAGTAAAGCTCCCTCTACACCGTCCAAATCAAATACTCCCAGGAAAGGGGCAGCACAGGGTTAGATACAGAGTAAATCTCCCTCAACACCGTCCCCATCAAATACTCCCAGGACAGATACAGCACGGGGTTAGATACAGAGCAGAGCACCCACTACACTGTCCCCATCAAACACTCCCAGGACAGGTACAGCACGGGGTTAGATACAGAGCAGAGCTCCCACTATACTGTCCCCATCCAACAAACCCAGGACAGGTACTGCACGGGGTTAGATACAGAGTAAAGCTCCCTCTACACTATCCCCATCAAACACTCCAAGGACAGGAACAGCACGGGGTTAGATACAGTGTAAAGCTCCCTCTACACTGTCCCCATCAAACACTCCCAGGACGTGTACAGCACGGGGTTAGATACAGAGTAAAGCTCCCTCTACACTGTCCACAACAAACACTCCCAGGACAGGTACAGCACGGGGTCAGATACAGAGTAAAGCTCCCTCTACACTATCCCCATCAAACACTCCCAGGACAGGTACAGCACGGGGTTAGATACAGAGTAAAGCTCCCTCTACACTGTCCACAACAAACACTCCCAGGACAGGTACAGCACGGGGTCAGATACAGAGTAAAGCTCCCTCTACACTATCCCCATCAAACACTCCCAGGACAGGTACAGCACGGGGTTAGATACAGAGTAAAGCTCCCTCTACACTGTCCCAATCAAACACTCCCAGGACGTGTACAGCACGGGGTAAGATACAGAGTAAAGCTCCCTCTACACTATCCCCATCAAACACTACCAGGATACAGACAGCACGAGGTTAGATACAGAGGAAAGCTCCCTCTACACTGTCCGAATCAAATACTCCCAGGACAGGTACAGCACTGGGTTAGATACAGAGTAAATCTCCCTCTACACTGTCCCCATCAAACACTCCCAGGGCCGGTAAAGCACGGGGTTAGATACAGAGTAAAGCTCCCGCTACACTGTCCCCATCAAACACTCCCAGGACAGGTACAGCACGGAGTTAGATACAGAGTAAAGCTCCCTCTACACTGTCCCCATCAAACACTCCCAGGACAGGTACAGCACGAGGTTAGATACGGAGTAAAGCTACCTCTACGCTGTCCCCTTCAAATACTCCAAGGACAGCTACAGCATAGGGTTAGATACAGAATAAAGCTCTCTCTACACTGTCCCCATCAAACACTCCCAGGACAGGTACAGCACAGTGTTAGATAGAGAGTAAAACTCCCTCTACACTGTCCACAACAAACACTCCCAAGACAGGTACAGCACGGGGTTAGATAGAGAGTAAAACTCCTTCCACACTGTCCAAAACAAACACTCCCAGGACAGGTACAGCACGGGGTTAGATACAGAGTAAAGCTCCCTCTACACTGTTCACAACAAACACTCCCAGGACCGGTACAGCACTGGGTCAGATACAGAGTAAAGCTCCCTCTACACTGTCCCCATCAAACACTCCCAGCACAGGTACAGCACGGGGTTAGATACAGAGTAAAGCTCCCTCTACACTGACCCCATCAAACACTTCCAGGACAGGTAGAGCCTGGGGTTAGATACAGAGTGATGCTCCCTCTGCACTGCCCCATCAAACACTCGAAGGACAGATACAGCACGGGGTTAGATACAGAGTAAAGCTCCCTCTACACTGTCCCCACCAAACACTCGCAGGACAGGTACAGCACGGGGTTAGATACAGAGTAAAGCTCCCACAACACCATCCCCATCAAATACTCCCAGGACAGGTACAGCACGGGGTTAGATACAGAGCAGAGCTCCCACTACACTGTCCCCATCAAACACTCGCAGGACAGGTACAGCACGGGGTTAGATACAGAGCAGATCTCCCACTACACTGTCCCCATCAAACACTCGCAGGACAGGTACAGCACGGGGTTAGATACAGAGTAAAGCTCCCACTACACTGTCCCCATCAAACACTCCCAGGACAGGTACAGCACGGGGTTAGATACAGAGTAAAGCTCCCTCTATACTGTCCCCATCCAACAAACCCAGGACAGGTACTGCACGGGGTTAGATACAGAGTAAAGCTCCAGCTACACTGCCCCCATCCAACACTCCCAGGACAGGTACAGCACGGGGTTAGATACAGAGTTAAGCTCCCTCTACACTGTCCCCATCAAACACTCCCAGGACAGGTACAGCACGGGGTTAGATACAGAGTAAAACACCCGCTACACTGCCCCCATCCAACACACCCAGGACAGGTACAGCACGAGGTTAGATACAGAGCCAAACACCCTAGACGCTGTCCCCATCAAACACTCCCAGGACAGGTACAGCACGGGGTTAGATACAGACTAAACCTCCCTCTGCACTGTCCCCATCAAACACTCCCAGTACAGGTACAGCACGGGGTTAGATACAGAGTAAAGCTCCATCAACACTGTCCCCATCAAACACTCCCAGGACAGATACAGCACGGGGTTAGATACAGAGTAAAGCTTCCTCTACACTGTCCCCACCAAACACTCCCAGGACAGGTACAGCACGGGGTTAGATACAGAGTAAAGCTCCATCTGCACTGTCCCCATTAAACATTCACAGGACATGTACAGCACGGGTATAGGTACAGAGTAAAGCTCCCTCTACACTGCCCCATCAAACACTCCCAGGACAGGTACAGCACGGGGTTAGATACAGAGTAAAACTCCCTCTACACTGTCCCCATCAAACACACCGAGGACAGGTACAGCACGGGGTAAGATACAGAGTAAAGCTCCATCTGCACTCTCCCCAACAAACACTCCCAGGGCAGGTACAGCACCTGGTTAGATACAGAGTAAAGCTCCCTCTACACTGTCCCCATCAAACACGCCCAGGACAGGTACAGCACCGGGTTAGATATAGAGTAAAGCTCCCTCCACACCGTCCAAATCAAATACTCCCAGGACAGGTACAGCATGGGGTTAGTTACAGAGTAAATCTCCCTCTACATCGTCCCCATGAAACAATCCCCGGACAGGTACAGCACGGAGTTAGATACAGAGTAAAGCTCCCTCTACACTGTCCCAATCAACCACTCCCAGCACATGTATAGCACGAGGTTAGATACAGAGTAAAGCTCCTTCTACACTATCCCCACCAAACACTACCAGGACACATACAGCACGGGGTTAGATACAGAGGAAAGTTCCCCCTACACCGTCCGAATCAAATACTCCCAGGACAGGTACAGCACGGGGTTAGATACAGAGTAAATCTTCCTCTACACTGTCCCCATCAAACACTCCCAGGGACGGGTACAGCACGGGGTTAGATACAGAGTAAAGCTCCCTCTACACTGTCCCCATCAAACACTCCCAGGACGTGTACAGCACGGGGTTAGATACAGAGTAAAGCTCCCTCTACACTATCCCCATCAAACACTACCAGGACACATACAGCACGGGGTTAGATACAGAGGAAAGCTCCCTCTACACCGTCCGAATCAAATACTCATAGAACAGGGGCAGCACAGGGTTAGATACAGAGTAAATCTCCCTCTACACTGTCCCCATCAAACACCCCCAGGACATGTACAGCACGGGGTTAGATACAGAGTAAAGCTCCCTCTACACTGTCCCCATCAAACACTCCCAGGACAGGTACAGCACGGGGTTAGATACAGAGTAAAGCTACCTCTACTCTGTCCCCTTCAAATACTCCAAGGACAGCTACAGCATAGGGTTAGATACAGAATAAAGCTCTCTCTACACTGTCCCCATCAAACACTCCCAGGACAGGTACAGCACAGTGTTAGAGAGTAAAACTCCCTCTACACTGTCCACAACAAACACTCCCAAGACAGGTACAGCACGGGGTTAGACAGAGAGTAAAACTCCTTGTACACTGTCCAAAACAAACACTCCCAGGACAGGTACAGCACGGGGTTAGATACAGAGTAAAGCTCCCTCTACACTGTTCACAACAAACACTCCCAGGACAGGTACAGCACGGGGTTAGATACAGAGTAAAACTCCCTCTACACTGTCCCCATCAAACACTTCCAGGACAGGTAGAGCATGGGGTTAGATACAGAGTGATGCTCCCTCTGCACTGCCCCATCAAACACTCAAAGGACAGATACAGCACGGGGTTAGATACATAGTAAAGCTCCATCTATACTCTCCGCATCAAACACTAACAGGACAGGTACAGCATGGGTTTGATACAGGGTAAAGCTCCCACAACACCGTCCCCATCAAATACTCCCAGGACAGGTACAGCACGGGGTTAGATACAGAGTAAAGCTCCCACTACACTGTCCCCATCAAACACTCGCAGGACAGGTACAGCACGGGGTTAGATACAGAGCAGAGCTCCCACTACAGTGTCCCCATCCAACACACCCAGGACAGGTACAGCATGGGGTTAGATACAGAGTATCGCTCCATCTACACCGTCCCCATTAAACTTTCCCTGGACAGGTACAGCGCGGGTAGACACAGAGTAAAGCTCCCTCTACACTGTCCCCATCAAACACACCGTGGACAGGTACAACACGGGGTAAGATACAGAGTAAAGCTCCATCTGCACTCTCCCCATCAAACACTACCAGGACAGGTACAGCACCTGGTTAGATACAGAGTAAAGCTCCCTCTACGCTAACCCCATCAAACACTCCCAGGACAGGTACAGCACGGGGTAAGATACAGAGTAAAGCTCCCTCTACACCGTCCAAATCAAATACTCCCAGGAAAGGGGCAGCACAGGGTTAGATACAGAGTAAATCTCCCTCAACACCGTCCCCATCAAATACTCCCAGGACAGATACAGCACGGGGTTAGATACAGAGCAGAGCACCCACTACACTGTCCCCATCAAACACTCCCAGGACAGGTACAGCACGGGGTTAGATACAGAGCAGAGCTCCCACTATACTGTCCCCATCCAACAAACCCAGGACAGGTACTGCACGGGGTTAGATACAGAGTAAAGCTCCAGCTACACTGCCCCCATCCAACACTCCCAGGACAGGTACAGCACGGGGTTAGATACAGAGTAAAGCTCCCTCTACACTGTCCCCATCAAACACTACCAGGACAGGTACAGCACGGGGTTAGATACAGAGTAAAACACCCGCTACACTGCCCCCATCCAACACACCCAGGACAGGTACAGCACGAGGTTAGATACAGAGCCAAGCACCCTAGACGCTGTCCCCATCAAACACTCCCAGGACAGGTACAGCACCGGGTTAGATACAGAGTAAACCTCCCTCTACACTGTCCCCATCAAACACTCATAGGACAGGTACAGCACGGGGTTAGATACAGAGTAAAGCTCCATCTACACTGTCCCCATCAAACACTCCCAGGACAGATACAGCACGGGGTTAGATACAGAGTAAAGCTTCCTCTACACTGTCCCCACCAAACACTCCCAGGACAGGTACAGCACGGGGTTAGATACAGAGTAAAGCTCCATCTGCACTGTCCCCATTAAACATTCACTGGACAGGTACAGCACGGGTATAGGTACAAAGTAAAGCTCCCTCTACACTGTCCCCATCCAACACTCCCAGGACAGGTACAGCACGGTGTAAGATACAGAGTGAAGCTCCCTCTACACTGTCCCCATCAAACACACCGAGGACAGGTACAGCACGGGGTAAGATACAGAGTAAAGCTCCATCTGCACTCTCCCCAATAAACATTCCCAGGGCAGGTACAGCACCTGGTTAGATACAGAGTAAAGCTCCCTCTACATCGTCCCCATCAAACACACCCAGGACAGGTACAGCACCGGGTTAGATATAGAGTAAAGCTCCCTCCACACCGTCCAAATCAAATACTCCCAGGACAGGGAAGCACAGGGTTAGATACAGAGTAAATCTCCCTTTCCATCGTCCCCATGAAACAATCCCTGGACAGGTACAGCACGGAGTAAGATACAGAGTAAAGCTCCCTCTACACTGTCCCAATCAACCACTCCCAGCACATGTATAGCACGAGGTTAGATACAGAGTAAAGCTCCTTCTACACTATCCCCATCAAACACTACCAGGACACATACAGCACGGGGTTAGATACAGAGGAAAGTTCCCCCTACACCGTCCAAATCAAATACTCCCAGGACAGATACAGCACCGGGTTGGATACAGAGTAAAGCTCCCTCCACACCGTCCAAATCAAATACTCCCAGGACAGGTACAGCACGGGGTTAGATACAGAATAAATCTCCCTGTACACTGTCCCCATCAAACACTCCCAGGACAGGTACAGCACGGGGTTAGATACAGAGTAAATCTCCCTCTACACTGTCCCCATCAAACACTCCGAGGACAGGAACATCACGGGGTTAGATACAGAGCAAATCTCCCTCTACACTGTCCCCATCAAACACTCATAGGACAGGTACAGCACGGGGTTAGATACAGAGTATAGCTCCCTCTACAACGTCCAAATCAAATATTCACAGGACAGGGGCAGCACGGGGTTAGATACAGAGTAAAGCTCCCTCTACACTGTCCCCATCAAACACTCCCAAGGCAGGTAAAGCACGGGGTTCGATACAGAGTAAAGCTCGCTCTACACTGTCCCCATCAAACACTCCCAGGACGTGTAAAGCACGGGGTTAGATACAGAGTAAAGCTCCCTCTACACTGTCCCCATCAAACACTCCCAGGACAGGTATAGCACGGGGTTAGATATAGACAAATGCTCCCTCTACACCGTCCCCAACAAACACTGCCAGGATAAGTACAGCACGGGGTTAGATACAGAGTAAAGCTCCCTCTACACTGTCACCATCAAACACACCCAGGACAGGTACAGCACGGGATTAGATACAGAGTAAAGCTTCCTCAACACTGTCCCCATCAAATACTCGCAGGAGAGGTACAGCATGGGGTTAGAGACACAGAAAAGCTCCCTCGACACAGTCCCCATCAAACACTCCCAGGACAGGAACAGCACGGGGTGAGATACAAAGTATAGATCCCTCCACACTCTCACCATCAAACACTTACAGGGCAGGTACAACGCGGTGTTAGATACAGAGTAAAGCTCCCTCAACAGGTCCCCATCAAACAATCCCAGGACAGGTACAGCACGGGGTTAGATACAGAGTACAGCTCCCTCCACACTCTCACCATCAAACACTTACAGGACAGGTGCAGCACGGTGTTAGATACAGAGTAAATCACCCTCTACACTGTCCCCAACAAACACTCACAGGACAGGTACAGCACGAGGTTAGATACAGAGTAAAGCTCTCTCTACACTGTCCCCATCAAACACTCACAGGACTGGGTCACCATGGGGTTAGATACAGTGTAAAGCTCCCTCTACACTGTCACCATCAAACACTCCCAGGACACGTACAAAACGGGGTTAGATATGGAGTAAAGCTCCCTCTACACTGTCCCCATCAAACACTCCCAGGACACATAAAACACGGGGTTAGATACAGAGTAAAGCTCCCTCTACACTGTCCCCATCAAACACTCCCAGGACAGGTACAACGCGGTGTTAGATACAGAGTAAAGCTCCCTCAACACGTCCCCATCAAACACTCCCAGGACGGGTACAACGCGGTGTTAGATACAGAGTAAAGCTCCCTCAACACGTCCCCATCAAACACTCCCAGGACAAGTACAGCACGGGGTTAGATACAGAGTAAAGCTCCCTCAACACTGTCCCCATCAAACACTCCCAGGACAGCTACAGCAAGGGGTTAGATACAGAGTAAGGCTCCCTCAACACTGTCCCCATAAAACACTCCCAGGACAGGTACAGCACGGGGTTAGATACAGAGTAAAGCTCCCTCTACACTGTCCCCATCAAACACTCCCAGGACAGGTACAGCACGGGGTTAGATACAGAGTAAAGCTCCCTCTACACTGTCCCCATCAAACACTCCCAGGACAGGTACAACACGGGGTTACATACAGAGAAAAGGTCCATCTACACTGTCCCCATCAAACACTCCCAGGACAGGTACAGCACGGGGATAGATACAGAGTAAAGCTTCCTCTACATCGTCCCCATCAAACACTCCCAGGACAGTTACAGCACAGGGTTAGGTACAGAGTAAAGATCTCTCTTCACTGACCCCATCAAACACTCCCAGGACAGGTACGGCACGGGGTTAGACACAGAGTAAAGCTCCCTCTACACTGCCCCATCAAACACTCCCAGGACAGGTACAGCACAGGGTTAGGTACAGAATAAAGCTCCAGCTACACTGTCCTCATCAAACACTCCCAGGACAGGTACAGCACGGGGTTAGATACAGAGTAAAGCTCACTCTACACGTCCGCATCAAACTCTCCCAGGACAGGTACAGCACAGGGTTAGATACAGAGTAAAGCTCGCTCTACACGTCCGCATCAAACTCTCCCAGGACAGGTACAGCACGGGGTTAGATACAGAGTAAAGCTCCCTCTACACTGTCCTCATCAAACACTCCCAGGACAGGTACAGCACGAGGTTAGATACAGAGTAAAGCTCCCTCTACACTGTCCCCATCCAACACTGCCAGGACAAGTACAGCACGCGGTTAGATACAGAGTAAAGCTCCCTCTACACTGTCCTCATCAAACACTCCCAGGACAGGTACAGCACGGGGTTAGATACAGAGTAAAGCTCCCTCTACACTGTCCCCATCAAACACTTCAAGGACAGGTACAGCACAGGGTTAGATACAGAGTAAATCTCCATCCACACTGTCCCCATCAAACACTCATAGGACAGTTACAGCACTGGGTCAGATACAGAGCAAAGCTCCCTCTGCACTGTCCCCATCAAACACTCCCAGGACAGGTACAGCACAGGGGTTAGATAGAGAGTAAAGCTCCCTCTACACTGTCCCCATCAAACACTCCCAGAACAGGTACAGCACGGGGTTAGATACAGAGTAAAGCTCCCTCTACACTGTCCCCATCAAACACTCCCAAGGCAGGTAAAGCACGGGGTTAGATAGAAAGTAAAGCTCCCTCTACACTGTCCCCATAAAACACTCCCAGGACAGGTACAGCACGGGGTTTGATACAGAGTAAATCTCCCTCTAGACTGTCCCCATCAAACACTCCCAAGGCAGGTAAAGCACGGGGTTAGATACAGAGTAAAGCTCGCTCTACACTGTCTCCATCAAACACTCCCAGGACAGGTACAGCACGGGGGTAGATACAGAGTAAATCTCCCTCTACACTGTCCCCATCAAACACACCCAGGACAGGTACAGCACGGGGTTAGATACAGAGTAAAGCTCCAGCTACACTGTCCTCATCAAACACTCCCAGGACAGGTACAGCACGGGGTTAGATACAGAGTAAAGCTCGCTCTACACGTCCGCATCAAACTCTCCCAGGACAGGTACAGCACGGGGTTAGATACAGAGTAAAGCTCCTTTACATCGTCCCCATCAAACACTCCCAGGACAGTTACAGCACAGGGTTAGGTACAGAGTAAAGATCCCTCTTCACTGACCCCATCAAACACTCCCAGGACAGGTACGGCACGGGGTTAGATACAGAGTAAAGCTCCCTCTACACTGCCCCATCAAACACTCCCAGGACAGTTACAGCACTGGGTCAGATACAGAGCAAAGCTCCCTCTACACTGTTCAGGATATTATAGAATATTGCTATCAGTGTCTATTATTACAGAGTCTCTCTCTCTCTCTCACTGTTCAGGATATTATAGAATATTCCTATCAGTGTCTATTATTACAGAGTCTCTCTCTCTCTCACAGTTCAGGATATTATAGAATATTCCTATCAGTGTCTATTATTACAGAGTCTCTCTCTCTCTCACTGTTCAGGATATTATAGAATATTCCTATCAGTGTCTATTATTACAGAGTCTCTCTCTCTCTCTCACTGTTCAGGATATTATAGAATATTCCTATCAGTGTCTATTATTACAGAGTCTCTCTCTCTCTCTCACTGTTCAGGATATTATAGAATATTCCTATCAGTGTCTATTATTACAGAGTCTCTCTCTCTCTCACTTTTCAGGATATTATAGAATATTCCTATCAGTGTCTATTATTACAGAGTCTGTCTCTCTCTCTCTCACTGTTCAGGATATTATAGAATATTCCTATCAGTGTCTATTATTACAGAGTCTCTCTCTCTCACTGTTCAGGATATTATAGAATATTCCTATCAGTGTCTATTATTACAGAGTCTCTCTCTCTCTCTCTCTCACTGTTCAGGATATTATAGAATATTCCTATTAGTGTCTATTATTACAGAGTCTCTCTCTCTCACTGTTCAGGATATTATAGAATATTCCTATCAGTGTCTATTATTACAGAATCTCTCTCTCTCTCACTGTTCAGGATATTATAGAATATTCCTATCAGTGTCTATTATTACAGAGTCTCTCTCTCTCACTGTTCAGGATATTATAGAATATTCCTATCAGTGTCTATTATTACAGAGTCTCTCTCTCTCTCATTGTTCAGGATATTATAGAATATTCCTATCAGTGTCTATTATTACAGAGTCTCTCTCTCTCTCTCACTTTTCAGGATATTATAGAATATTCCTATCAGTGTCTATTATTACAGAGTCTCTCTCTCACTGTTCAGGATATTATAGAATATTCCTATCAGTGTCTATTATTACAGAGTCTCTCTCTCTCTCTCTCTCACTTTTCAGGATATTATAGAATATTCCTATCAGTGTCTATTATTACAGAGTCTCTCTCTCTTTCACTGTTCAGGATATTATAGAATATTCCTATCAGTGTCTATTATTACAGAGTCTCTCTCTCTCTCACTGTTCAGGATATTATAGAATATTCCTATCAGTGTCTATTATTACAGAGTCTCTCTCTCTCTCTCACTGTTCAGGATATTATAGAATATTCCTATCAGTGTCTATTATTACAGAGTCTCTCTCTCTCTCTCACTTTTCAGGATATTATAGAATATTCCTATCAGTGTCTATTATTACAGAGTCTGTCTCTCTCTCTCTCACTTTTCAGGATATTATAGAATATTCCTATCAGTGTCTATTATTACAGAGTCTCTCTCTCTCACTGTTCAGGATATTATAGAATATTCCTATCAGTGTCTATTATTACAGAGTCTCTCTCTCTCTCTCACTGTTCAGGATATTATAGAATATTCCTATCAGTGTCTATTGTTGCTGAGTCTGTTATTGTCTATTATGAAGTATTATTCAGCCTGCCAGAAGGCGGGATGTGGTGTTACACGAGGATCAGTGCTGGGACCGCTGCTATTCACAAGTTACATCAACCGTTTGGCCCTTGGATTCAAAAACAGCATTTTGCAATTTGCAAAAGATGCTAAATTGAGTGGGACTATCCTGAGGAGGGTTGCCACAAATTTCTGGAGGACATTCATTCTCTTGCAGAAGGGCCAAAATAATTGGCACTGGAAGTTGGACACAAGTAATTGTGGGATCGTGCATTTTGGTAGTACAAGTAGCGAGGTCACTTGTTAGTTGGAAGGTGCAAGTCTCCGTGGGGTGCGAGAGCAAAGGGATGTCCGAGTGTTTGTGCTCTGTTGCTCTGTGTTTGATTATCTGCGCCTGTCTACTGTTGATGCTCACTGCGCTCGATTGATTAAGCCTGGGTTTGGGCTCAAAAGCTGCAGCAAGAGCTGGAACCTTTCGCTGGAAGCGTGGAGCAGACATTTTATAGCACTGAGAATGAAACCTGTTTCACGTGGAAGGAGAGGGTGTCATTGGTTTGGCACATGGTGGGGAGGAGGGCTCTGGGGGGTGGAGGAGGGCCCAGCGGTGGGGGGAGTGTGGAGGGCTCGGTGTGGGGGGCGAGGAGGGCTCGGGAGGGGGGAAGTGAGCTCGGGTGGGGGGAGGAGGGCTGGGGGTTGGGGGGAGGAGGGCTGGGGGTGGGGGGGGAGGAGGGCTGTGGGGGGGGCGGGCGATGTGTCTTGGGGCCGGGGGGTATGGTGGGTGTTGCGGCGGGGACTACGGAGTCTCTTCCTCAGAGCAGGGAGCACCACTCAGGCGAGACTGCGGGTTGAGTCGGTAGTTAGGAAGGCAAATGCAATGTTGGCATTTATTTCGAGAGGACTAGAATATAAAAGCAGGGATGTGCCGCTGAGGCTTTATATAAGGCTCTGGTCAGACCACATTGAGAATATTGTGAGCCATTCTGGGCCCCGTGTATCTCAGGGAAGGATGTGCTGGCCCTGGAGAGGGGTCCAGAGGAGGTTCACGAGAACGATCCCAGGAATGAAAAGGCTTTAACATATGAGGAACGTTTGAGGACTCTGGGTCTATACTCGATGGAGTTTAGAAGGATGAGGTGGGGGGGGATCTGATTGAAACTTACAGAATACTGAAAGGCCTGGATAGAGTGGACGTGGGGAAGATGTTTCCATGAGTAGGAGAGACTCGGACCTGAGGGACACAGCCTCAGAGTAAAGGGAAGAGCTTTTAGAACAGAGATGAGGAGAAGCTTCTTTAGCCAGAGAGTGGTGATTCGATGGAATTCATTGCCACAGAAGGCTGTGGAGGCCGGGTCATTGAGTGTATTTAAGAGCGAGATAGACAGGTTCTCGATTGGTAAGGGGGATCAAAGATCACGGGGAGAAGGCGGGAGAATGGGGGTTGAGAAACCTACCAGCCATGATTGAACGGCGGAGCAGACTCGATGGGCCGAATGGACTAATTTCTGCTCCTATGTCTTATGGTCTTTTGGGCTAAAGCATGATGGTTAAGCTGGCCAAGCGACAGCCTTGCTAGAACCAGCGAGTTCTGCAAAATGACCTCACCTGGGGGGGGGTGGGGGTGATGCTCGTACCCGATACTATGGCACAGCTGCCGGCAAAGGCTGACTTGTTTACAATCCCAGAAGGGGAAACTTTAAACAACTGTCGCCACCTATATTTTCGCTTGGTATATTTGAGACTCAGCCATGAATTCAGGAATAAGACCACCGAGCCTCTGGAGGTTGTTTTTTTTTTAACAGGCAACAAAATTCAAGATTTATCAGTTTAGCAACAAATCAAATACATACACACATCTGCAAATTACAACCACTGTAACTTATAAACAAATCCCCAAATTAATCACCCCCCGGGGTAAATCCTCACCAAGGCAGCAGTAACCCACAGACTTTAAACAGACACCCGGCAAAGCACATTTGACCTTACGAGTTCAAAATGAGGCTCCTTGCAATTTGATTCCTCCGCAAACACGGTTGTTGGGCTCTCCAGGCTGCTTAGGCCTTCAATGCCTCCGACTCGCACACAAACTCCTTTCTGTTTATACCCGGCTTCTCCACTGAATGTAAATTTTCCATTGTGTTACCAGGGTTTCTCATTTCACCTCTCCGCGCAATAATAACCTTTCGCTCCACCAATTTTATTAGCGAAGAAGGCTCTCCCCCCCACCCCCCCAATCCAGCAACGCACACCTCACCCAGTTGTAGAGGAGATGTTACAATCCCCGATCACACAGCGACCACAGAGACTCAGGCTTGCGTTAACCGGTTTTATTCAAGCAAATGCAAGGGAGCTGCAATCATTCCTAAGACCCAGCTCCTAGACTGATTACATTTCATTACTTTTGTACTATTTTGTTATCATAACACATTCGAGTACATTTGAATACATCCAATCGGTAACCGCCGCACCGGTCCCATACTATCTCTATCCTACTGAGTACGTGAACAGGTGATTTTTGCTAACCAATTATTCTAAAGGCTGTACACATAATTACATGAACCAATCAAAATTAAAACACATACACAAAGACCTTGGTTCTGGCAGCTCAAGACCGTTTCTGTTTCATCAAAGCCCTTCTCTTTGTCTATTGTATGCCTTCCCATATCTAAGCTAAAACCATCTGCCCCTTCCCTACGTGAGAGGGGAGTGCACCTCATCTAACTTAAGTCCTTTCTTGTATCTCCAGTCTGACTCTCAAGGCTGTGCAATGTTCATCTGGTGATCGTCAACTCTTAATACGCTTAACAGCCACGTCTGCCTGGAGACTTTAAATGCTCTTCAGTAAACTCTTACAGAGTTCTCTTGCAGTATTTTTAATTTACCCCTAACAATTAGTAATATAAACAGATGGCTTGGCACCTCCCAGCAAGATTGTTACCCATTCTTGTCCATGGCTTATTCAACAAATGCAAATTTACACTCTACCTCCTCCTCCCTACATTTATCTAATTAACATCTCAAAAACTGCTATATATCAAAGCACCCAGACTAGCTGGCTTTAATCCAATTAAGACACGCACATATACACACACACACACACACACACACACACACACGCTGGAGACTGAGAACAGTGTGGGAGGTAACAACGCAGGCTCACATTGGCGATGGTACCTCAAGCGTGATCTTCCCAAGGAGTCTAACCTGTATACGACGTGAGAGAGCATGGAGATGTCCGGCTGAGGTAACTGACACCCAGTGAAATGGACTAAGAGCAGGCTCTACCTCGTACGGCACAGGACCATAGCACAGGAAAGGTACGAAGAGAGAGAGAGAGAGTCCACAGAACCATCTCTGCTGCAGTGGCTAACAGCAGTTTGGGCACTTGATCCTTAATGTGAGGGGGAGTTGAATATAAAAGTTAGGGAGGTTATGCTTCAGTTGTACAGGGCAGTGGTGAGACCACATCTGGAGTGCTGTTTCTAGGTTGTGCTTTCACAGAGCGCTGGGCCTTGTTCTGCGATTAACACCTCCTGCTATCTTACCTGAACGCCGCTATTAACACCTCCTTTAGTCTTTAACGCCGCCATTAACACTCCCACTGTCTTGTGCCCATGACATCTTTGTCACTCTCTCCTGAGCCCCCACCTATCCCTGACCTTCTATCCAGCTTCATCTGCTCCACACCCCGCGCCCCACCCCCAACCCCCCAACTTAAACAGTATGACTTTCATCACATTTGTACTTCTCTTGAGCTCTGGAGAAGAGTTATAAGGTCTCGAAACATTAACTCGGTTTCTCTCTCTCTCTCCACAAATGCTGCCAGACCTGCTGACCTTATCCAGAATTTTCTGTTGCTCTTCCTGGCGTACTGCGTACAATACTGTTCTCCTTATTTAAGGAAGGATGTCAATGTGTGGGAAGCAGTTCAGAGAAGGTTTACCAGACTAACACCGGGAACGGGCGGGTTGTCTGATGAGGGAAGGTCGGACAGGTTAGGCTCGTGTCCGCTGGAGTTTAGGAGAGTGAGGGGGGCGACTCGATTGAAACCTTTAAGATCCTGAGGGGGGTCTTGGACAGGGTGGGACGTGGAGAAGATGTTTCCTCTTGTGGGAGAATCTAGAACGAGGGCAGTGGGGGGGGAGGTCACTGTTTATAAATAAGGGGGCGTCCATTCAAGACAGAGACCAGGAGAAATGCTTCCTCTCCGAGGGGGGGCGGGGTGAGTGTGTGGAACTCTCTCCCTCACAAGGAGGTGGGAGGAAGAGCCTGTGAATATTTTTAAGCCCGAGCGAGATAGATTCTTGATTCACAAGGGGGGGGGGGGGGTGAAAGGTTATCGGGGGGGCCGGGGGTTGCAGGGAGTGTGGGGCTGAGGTTACAGATCAGGTCAGCCATGTTCTTATTTTTAATTCATTCATGAGATGTCGGGGGGGGGGTCACTGGCTGGGCCCAGCATTTATTGCCCATCCCTAATTGCCCCCTTCAGAAGGTGGTGGGTGAGCCGCCTTCTTGATCCGCTGCAGTCCCCAGCGGTGTAGGTACACCCACCGCGCTGTTAGGGAGGGAGTTCCAGGATTTTGTCCCTGTGGTGTAGGTACACCCACCGCGCTGTTAGGGAGGGAGTTCCAGGATTTTGTCCCTGTGGTGTAGGTACACCCACGGCGCTGTTAGGGAGGGAGTTCGAGGATTTTGTCCCTGTGGTGTAGGTACACCCACGGCGCTGTTAGGGAGGGAGTTCCAGGATTTTGTCCCTGTGGTGTAGGTACACCCACGGCGCTGTTAGGGAGGGAGTTCCAGGATTTTGTCCCCTGTGGTGTAGGTACACCCACGGCGCTGTTAGGGAGGGAGTTCCAGGATTTTGTCCCCTGTGGTGTAGGTACACCCACGGCGCTGTTAGGGAGGGAGTTCCAGGATTTTGTCCCCTGTGGTGTAGGTACACCCACAGTGCTGTTAGGGAGGGAGTTCCAGGATTTTGTCTGTGTGGTGTAGGTACACCCACGGCGCTGTTAGGGAGGGAGTTCCAGGATTTTGTCCGTGTGGTGTAGGTACACCCACGGCGCTGTTAGGGAGGGAGTTCCAGGATTTTGTCCCTGTGGTGTAGGTACACCCACAGCGCTGTTAGGGAGGGAGTTCCAGGATTTTGTCCCTGTGGTGTAGGTACACCCACGGCGCTGTTAGGGAGGGAGTTCCAGGATTTTGTCCCTGTGGTGTAGGTACACCCACCGCGCTGTTAGGGAGGGAGTTCCAGGATTTTGTCCCTGTGGTGTAGGTACACCCACGGCGCTGTTAGGGAGGGAGTTCCAGGATTTTGTCCCTGTGGTGTAGGTACACCCACCGCGCTGTTAGGGAGGGAGTTCCAGGATTTTGTCCCTGTGGTGTAGGTACACCCACAGTGCTGTTAGGGAGGGAGTTCCAGGATTTTGTCCCCTGTGGTGTAGGTACACCCACAGTGCGTTTAGGGAGGGAATTCCAGGATTGTGTCCCCTGTGGTGTAGGTACACCCACGGCGCTGTTAGGGAGTTCCAGGATTTTGTCCCTGTGGTGTAGGTACACCCACCGCGCTGTTAGGGAGGGAGTTCCAGGATTTTGTCCCTGTGGTGTAGGTACACCCACAGTGCTGTTAGGGAGGGAGTTCCAGGATTTTGTCCCCTGTGGTGTAGGTACACCCACAGTGCAGTTAGGGAGGGAGTTCCAGGATTTTGTCCCCTGTGGTGTAGGTACACCCACCGCGCTGTTAGGAAGGGAGTTCCAGGATTTTGTCCCCTGTGGTGTAGGTACACCCACAGCGCTGTTAGGGAGGGAGTTCCAGGATTTTGTCTGTGTGGTGTAGGTACACCCACAGCGCTGTTAGGGAGGGAGTTCCAGGATTTTGTCCCCTGTGGTGTAGGTACACCCACGGCGCTGTTAGGGAGGGAGTTCCAGGATTTTGTCCCTGTTGTGTAGGTACACCCACGGCGCTGTTAGGGAGGGAGTTCCAGGATTTTGTCTGTGTGGTGTAGGTACACCCACAGCGCTGTTAGGGAGGGAGTTCCAGGATTTTGTCTGTGTGGTGTAGGTACACCCACAGCGCTGTTAGGGAGGGAGTTCCAGGATTTTGTCCCCTGTGGTGTAGGTACACCCACAGCGCTGTTAGGGAGGGAGTTCCAGGATTTTGTTCCCTGTGGTGTAGGTACACCCACAGTGCTGTTAGGGAGGGAGTTCCAGGATTTTGTCCCCTGTGGTGTAGGTACACCCACAGCGCTGTTAGGGATGGAGTTCCAGGATTTTGTCCCCTGTGTGGTGTAGGTACACCCACAGCGCTGTTAGGGAGGGAGTTCCAGGATTTTGTCCCTGTGGTGTAGGTACACCCACGGCGCTGTTAGGGAGGGAGTTCCAGGATTTTGTCCCTGTGGTGTAGGTACACCCACAGCGCTGTTAGGGAGGGAATTCCAGGATTTTGTCACTGTGGTGTAGGTACACCCACAGTGCTGTTAGGGAGGGAGTTCCAGGATTTTGTCCCCTATGTGGTGTAGGTACACCCACAGCGCTGTTAGGGAGGGAGTTCCAGGATTTTGTCACTGTGGTGTAGGTACACCCACAGCGCTGTTAGGGAGGGAGTTCCAGGATTTTGTCCCCTGTGGTGTAGGTACACCCACGGTGCTGTTAGGTAGGGAGTTCCAGGATTTTGTCCCCTGTGGTGTAGGTACACCCACAGCGCTGTTAGGGAGGGAGTTCCAGGATTTTGTCCCCTGTGTGGTGTAGGTACACCCACAGTGCTGTTAGGGAGGGAGTTCCAGGATTTTGTCCCCCTGTGGTGTAGGTACACCCACGGCGCTGTTAGGGAGGGAGTTCCAGGATTTTGTCCCTGTGGTGTAGGTACACCCACAGCGCTGTTAGGGAGGGAGTTCCAGGATTTTGTCCCCTGTGGTGTAGGTACACCCACAGCGCGGTTAGGGAGGAAGTTCCAGGATTTTGTCCCTGTGGTGTAGGTACACCCACAGTGCTGTTAGGGAGGGAGTTCCAGGATTTTGTCCTCTGTGTGGTGTAGGTACACCCACGGCGCTGTTAGGGAGGGAGTTCCAGGACTTTGTCCCTGTGGTGTAGGTACACCCACAGTGCTGTTAGGGAGGGAGTTCCAGAATTTTGTCCCCTGTGTGGTGTAGGTACACCCACAGCGCTGTTAGGGAGGGAGTTCCAGGATTTTGTCCCTGTGGTGTAGGTACACCCACAGCGCTGTTAGGGATGGAGTTCCAGGATTTTGTCCCTGTGGTGTAGGTACACCCACAGCTCTGTTAGGGAGGGAGTTCCAGGATTTTGTCCATGGGCTGTAGGTACACCCACAGCGCTGTTAGGGAGGGAGTTCCAGGATTTTGAAATACACACTCGCTTTGTAACCCTGCACAGAAAGAGGCCAGTGGACGGACTCCTCGGAGCGAGGTCTCATCTTTCTCCGCATGAATCTCAAAACAGGAATATTTCCTTCCCAAAAGGAGATACTTAAAAATACATGACATACAGTCACAAAATATTTACACTTTTCAGCAGCAGGGAAATGCATGCTCGCACGCACATACACACTCACACTCACACAACACACACACTCACACTCACTCACAACACACACACTCAACACACACACTCACAACACACACACTCACACTCATTCACAACACACACACTCACACTCATTCACAACACACACTCACACACAACACACACACTCACACTCACTCACAACACACACACTCACAACACACACTCACACTCACAGTCACACACAACACACACTCACACTCAACACACACACTCACACTCACACACAACACACACACTCACAATTACAACACACACACTCACACACAACACACACACTCACACTCACACACAACACACACACTCAGACACACACAACACACACACACACTCACATACACACTCACAGTCACTCACAAGACACACACTCACACAACACACGCACATTCTCACAATCACTCACACAACACACACACACTCACATACACACACACTCACACACAACTCACACACTCACACTCACACACAACACACATACACTCACTCACAACACACACACTCACAGTCACACACCCACTCACAACACACACACACTCACACACAACACACACACTCACACACAACACACACACTCACACTCACTCACAACACACACTCACACTCACTCACAACACACACATACACATTCTCACAATCACTCACTCACAGCACACACACACTCACATACACACTCACACTCACTCACAACACACACATACACATTCTCACAATCACTCAGTCACAACACACACACACACAAACACTCACATACACACTCACACTCAGACACAACATACACACTCACAACACACATACACATTCTCACAATCACTCACTCACAACACACACACACACATACACACACACTCACACACAACACACACACACTCAGATACACACACACACAACACACACACACACATTCACTCACTCACTCACACACACCACACAGGCATACACACTCACACACAACATACACAGACACACTCATATACACACTCACACTCACACACAACACACACCACAACACACACACATACACATTCACACACTCACTCACAACACACACACACACTCACGACACACATTCACACAATCACTCACTCACACACACACAACACACACACACACACTCACATACACACTCACACTCACACACAACACACACACACACAACACACACATACACATTCACACACTCACTCACAACACACACACACTCACAACACACATACACACATTCACACACACACACATACACACACACTCACACACAACACACACACACACACTCACATACACACTCACACACACACACATTCACACAATCACTCACTCACACACACACACACTCATACACACTCACAACACACACAGACACACTCACATACACACACTCACACACAACACACACACAACACACACACATACACATTCACACACTCACTCACAGCACACACACACACTCACAACACACACACATACACTCTCACAACACACACACTCACACTCACACACAACACACACACTCACAACACACACACTCTCACACACAACACACACACTCAGACACACACAACACATACACACACACTCACATACACACTCACACTCACTCACAACACACACACTCACACTCACTCACAACACACACATACACATTCTCACAATCATTCACTCACAACACACACACACACTCACATACACACTCACACTCACACAACACACATACACACACACACTCACTCACAACACACACACTCACAGTCACACACAACACACACACTCACACTCACAACACACTCACACACAACACACACACTCACTCACACACAACACACACACTCATACTCGCACACATTCACACACTCACTCACACACGCACAACACACACAGACACATACACACTCACACTCACACACAACATACACACACATACACACTCACTCACAACACACACACACACACTCACTCACACACACACACAGACACACTCACATACACACACACACACAACACACACATACACATTCACTCACTCACTCACAACACACACACACTCACAACACACACACACATTCACACAATCACTCACTCACACACACAACACACACACACACTCACACACACTCACACTCACACACAACACACACACTCAGATACACACTCACTCGCAACACACACACACACACTCACTAACGCACACACACACCACACACACACACTCACTCACACACACACACACACTCACACACACTCACAACACACACACTCACACTCACACACAACACACACACTCACACTCACACACACTCACACACAACACACACACTCACACTCACAACACACACACTCACACACAACACTCACACTCACACACACAACACACACATACACATTCACTCACTCACTCACAACACACACACACTCACAATACACACACACACACTCACAACACACACACACATTCACACACTCACTCACACACACAACACACACACACACTCACACACACTCACACTCACACACAACACACACACTCAGATACACACTCACTCGCAACACACACACACTCACTAACGCACACACACTACACACACACACTCACTCACACACACTCACACTCACACACAACACACACACTCACACTCACACAACACACACACACACTCACATACACACTCACACTCACACACAACACACACACTCACACTCACTCACAACACACACACTCACAACACACACTCACACTCACTCACAACACACACACTCACACTCATTCACAACACACACATTCACACTCATTCACAACACACACACTCACACTCACGCACAACACACACACTCACACTCACTCACAACACACACACTCACACACAACACACCCTCACACTCAACACACACTCACAATTACAACACACACACACTCACACTCACACACAACACACACACTCACACTCACACACAACACACACTCAGACACACACAGCACACACACACATACACACTCACACTCACTCACAAGACACACACTCACACTCACAACACACACATACACATTCTCACAATCACTCACTCACAACACACACACACACTCACATACACACACACACACACAACTCACACACTCACGCTCACACACAACACACATACTCACACTCACTCACAACACACACACTCACAGTCACACACAACACACACTCACTCACAACACACACTCACACTCACACACAACACACACACTCACACTCACACACAACACACACTCACATACACACAACACACACACTCACACCCACTCACAACACACACACTCACACTCACACACAACACACACACTCACACTCACACACAACACACACACTCACACTCACTCACAACACACACACTCACAGTCACACACAACACACACACACACACTCACTCACAACACACATTCATACTCACACACAACACACACACTCACACTCACATACAACACACACACTCATACTCGCACACAACACACACACTCACACCCACTCACAACACACACACTCACACTCACACACAACACACACTCACACTCACTCACAACACACACACACTCACTCAACACACACATACACTTTCTCACAATCACTCACTCACAGCACACACTCACATACACACTCACACTTACTCACAACACACACTCACACTTACAACACACACTCACACTCACTCACAACACACACATACACATTCTCACAATCACTCACTCACAACACACACACACTCACATACACACTCACACTCACACACAACATACACACTCACACTCACTCACAACACAAATACACATTCTCACAATCACTCACTAACACACACACACACACACACTCACAACACACACTCACACACACACACACAACACACACACAACACACACACATACACATTCACACACTCACTCACAACACACACGCACTCACAACACACATACACACATTCACACATACACACATTTACACACACTACACACACTCACATACACACACACACAACACACACAGACACATTCACACACTCACTCACACACACACAACACACACACACTCACATACACACTCACACACAAACACACACACACAACACACACACATACACATTCACACACTCACTCACAACACACATGCACTCACAACACACATACACACATTCACACATACACACATTTACACACACTCACACACACTCACATACACACACACACAACACACACAGACACATTCACACACTCACTCACACACACACAACACACACACACTCACATACACACTCACACACACACAACACACACACATACACATTCACACACTCACTCACAACACACATGCACTCACAACACACATTCACACATACACACATATACACACACTCACATACACACTCACACACAACACACACACACACTCACATACACACTCACACTCACACACAACATACACACTCACATACACACTCACTCACAACACA